>JBBPBX010017748.1:23543-37010 GCA_038048925.1 Garcialebias charrua | reverse complement strand
GTTACTGTTGCACCGAGGGCTGAGAGAAACGCAATTTTGGTCCTGTGTATGTCCTGTACATATTGCAGTTCTGACAATAAAGTTGACTTTGACTTTGTTAAGGTGTGAGGTGTGATTTGTCAATCTACATAGGTATGTGTGTATCTTTTTGCAGCCTTTATAACCTGAACCCCACACTCATTGCTCTTTGAATTGAGAAAGCTCCAAAACGTCTTCTGTTACAAATAAAGTCCAGTTGTTTTTGTATTGAAAGTTTTTTGAATGTATCATGTCCTGGATGACAGAGAATCTTCACCAGCAAATAGACCAAGCTTTAGATTACAGCTCAGTTGTCACACATTTCTCTCATTGAATCCAACAGGTGTGCCTTCATGCGTGTATGTGTGTGCATGCACAAGCATGTGTATGTGTGTGTGTGTGTGTGTTGTGCTCGCTCAGCATTTGTGTGTGGTCAGGGCTTTGTTGTGACCAGAGTGGGTTTTCTTTCCACAGGGTGCTGCTCAGGGTCAGAATGCTCTACTACCTGAAACAAGAGGTGATAGGAAGTCAGGCCCAGAAGGTGCTAGATGGTGTCGACTCCAGGTGAGCTCAACTTTGACCTCTTCAGACGTTAATGTACGATGATGCCTGCACTGAAAAGTTCAAATTGTTTCTCTGAGCCTAGTTTTCTGCAACATTTGCTCCTCGACAAGTTTGAAACAAACGTGCTTGTATAGCTGTTTGGATCCAGATAGAGCTGCCTATGCCAATATTTTAAGATTAATTTAGGGCAAAACAGCTGCTTCAAACAGTGGATTTATTTTTAAACGGCATGTGCTCATTCACAAGTGAAATCAACCTGTTGAAAGAAGAAACTGGAAAATATGTAAGAAAAACCTAGAGCATCCCCTGGTGGTGAAAAATGATATTTCTCTTGTTTTTTGTTGTTGTTGTTTTTTATAGTTTAACACCAATAAATTGTCTTATCTAGATCATGGAAAACAAGGAAATCACATGGCAAATCCAAACCAGAATTTATTTTTATTTTTATAAGTATAAAAACGCTACAGTGAAAATGTTACTGTTTTACCAGCTTTGATGTAATAGCTAAATTGTTTTTATTGTATTTATTTAGTTTACTCAATGGATTTAGTTAAATAGAAAGCACAGTAAAAAAAGACCAGTAAGTATTCTAAAGTATAGAAACATCCCATTTTAAAGTATCCGTTTAGATCTTTGTCTCTTCTTCATCCACAGTGAGGTGAAGATCTGGGTGCCAGATCCGGACCACTCGGAGCTGCCAGCCCTGTGGTGGGATGCAGTCGCCGACAAGTGTCTGATGCTTGGTGTCTTCAAGCACGGTGAGGAGCTCTGTTCAGCTGAACAGCAGGTTCCAAATTACATCTAATGTTAGAGAACTTGTTATTCTTGAGGGTCAACAGTCCAGGGTATTACGTCAGATTTGATCAAGCTGTTATTCAACAGATGTAGCAATTAAAGGTGGAGGTTGCTCAGTTTAGTTGTTTTTTTCCCCCCAGAAAATATTTTGAACCTTTTTTCAGATCGTATGCTGTTTCGTTGAGAAGTCAGTCAGCTTTTTATTTTATTTTATTTTTTATCTTTATTATCAACATCACAAAAGATAACAATAAAATTGAATACAACAATGAAAAAAGACAATAGCCAGGGGGAACATAAAGTGTGTTTCCTGCTCCGTGCATCCTTTGCTAACATTGCTGTTTGCCTGTCTTTTTGCTTACTCCAGGTTATGAAAAGTACCACACTGTCCGCGCCGACCCGACCTTGTGTTTTTTAGAGCGTGTGGGACGACCGGATGAGAAGGCCATCGCTGCAGAGCAGAGAGCCAACGATTTCATGGATGGGTGAGTGCATGCCATCAATATAGAAATATAGAAAAACATGCTGCTTTTGTTTTACTCTCTCATTGAACTTCTTTACAATACCACAAGTAAAAATGAATCGTGCGTTTGCGCAGGGATGTGGATGATCCAGAGTACAAACCTGCTCCAGCCCTGGTAAAGGATGACATGGAGGTAATAACTCTAGACTCAAAAGGAAATATTGTTTTTACTAAAATTATGTAAGGATTGTACAAAAAAAAAGGTCCTAATAGAATAAGCAGATATTCACACATTTCAATGTAACTACTTGGGTCTGCCTAGGTGGGATATTACTACAGTACATAATATAGGACATTCTAAGTGGTCTTCAGAGATTAAACTAATTTTGTTGGATGAGCTTACATGGATGTCCACTGCAGGTGTTGTTTGCTTCTGGTGAAAACATTGTTCACAAAATTACATCACTAAAGTAATATTAGTATCTATCTCACCACCCTTGAGCAGTTCTGTGCCCCAAGTTAAATCACTTCAAACCAGTAGATAGAAAGGTGTTGTTAGCATTTATATATTTATATAT
Source organism: Garcialebias charrua (assembly GCA_038048925.1). Lineage (NCBI taxonomy): Eukaryota > Metazoa > Chordata > Actinopteri > Cyprinodontiformes > Rivulidae > Garcialebias > Garcialebias charrua. The sequence continues at coordinate 34,592 of JBBPBX010017748.1, read as the reverse complement.
ATTTGGGCGGCCGTGGTGTAGTGGTAATGGCAGTCGTCTCCCGATCGGAAAGTTGGCGGTTCGACTCCCGGGACCCGCACCATGTGTCGTTGTGTCCTTGGGCAAGACACTTAACCCTGAGTTGCTCCCGGTAGGACTGGAAAGCACCTTGCATGGTAGTCTGCCGCCACCGGTTTATGAATGTGTGTAGCATTCAATATATGTGTAGCACTTTGAGATTTTCAGTAATGAAAAGTGCGTTATAAATTGAATTAATTATTATTATTATTATTATTAAGTTCAAGGTTCTTTATTGTCATTCGCATCACATGTGGTACATGAGGTGGAACAAAACTGTATTCAAGGTCCCAGTCACACCCAAAAAGAGCAAAAATATAAAGTGTAAAAAGAAACCATATATGAGGATCTAAGATAATATGCTATACAAGCGCTTAACATTACGCAAAAGATCTCAAATATACGCTAATCACTAATAATGTAAAATAATATGGTATATCAAACAGCAGCCCGAACATGAGTCTGTAGTGAGCAGACGGATATAAATGCAGCTTGATATCTATTTCAGAGTCAGTTTATTATTGCCATTGTCGATGAATAAAATTCACTGACTAGGAACTTGCTTTGGCATTTATTAGCGTTATTAGCTTTACAATATATTGCTTCAGTTTGATCACTATTGAATATAATTACAACAATGTTTTTTATTCACATTTATTGAATTAAATCAAATGTTTGGATAGTGCTGGACGATAATTCAATAACGATAAATATCGCGATATACTTTTATTCAATAACGATGATATGAAGTTTAAGCATATTTTCGATATTTCGATAGGATTTTACAACGTTTTTCTGTTTCTGTTCGGGTTGGAGCGGCTGCTTCAACAACCCGCCCGGACAGAAAAAGCTGTGACACAAAACGTGCGTGGTGACGTCGTTGTTACGCAGCGCTCACTCCAGCAGCAGGCGTTAGCGGTAGCAGGCTAAAAGCTAAGCTAGTCTCCAAAGCGCGTTAAGTTTTCGCTTCAAAACGAGTCAAACGAGTGCTCATGACCGTCAGAATGTGACTGAACAAAGTTTCACAAGCGAAGAGAAAGCAGACGACATCACTGATGAGAGGAAAGACTAATTCGTAGGTGTGGACGTAGTTCGGTTTTGTTAAACTGCAGGTCTCATCTGCAGCGAGTCTTACTCGGTTTCTTTATTTTGCAAAACGTGACGGAGTCGTTCTAACTAGCGGTGGAAACATCTAACTTGTTTAATCTGAAGAGTTTCCACTCGATAGAATATGATGAGAGTCAGAAGATGAAGAACAATAAAGTTTGAGCCAACGTGTCCCTGAAACTACAACGTAAACAAACAGCCCCAGCAGCGCTGCATGTTTTTTTATTCAAAATAAAACAAATTCATCAGAAGAAGAAAAAACACTGAATGAAAATGTGCAGAAAGACGAAAATAGTGTTTTAATATCTGCCCCTTGTTTAAAAAATACAAAATAACTACAAACAAACAACAACCTTCACTTCACCTGCACCACACCTTCCCAACAACTTTGATTTAATCATATTTTAAAACATAGTTTTAGAAATGTTTATATCAAGTCAACACAATCCTGTTTCCTGATTTACAACTCAGCTCCTTCAAACTAGTCCTAAATGGAGGTTTTACAAACATTTACATTCCCTTCAGGGTTTAATAACTTTAAACAAATTTTAATTGAATATTTGGGGGGTAATTTTTTTTTTCAGTTTTATACATGACTTGTAAAATACTATGTTCAACCAAATCATAAAATTTTAATAATTTAAACTGATGAAATATTTGTTGGGTGACCATAGCACTTCCTACTAATAATTCTTGTAGCTCTTTAAAAACAAAACAAAAAAAACAGGGTTTGTAATAGTTTTACATGCTTTTCCCCAAACTTCAATACAACAGATTAAATATGGAACAATCATTACATTATTCAATATATTCAAAACTTTGTCATTCAAAAACTATTTTACTTTATACAGTAATGCAATTGATTTTGTTATTTTTATTCTTAAGTAATTTCCATGAGATTTCTATGTCAGCTTCTTATAAATAACAACACCCAAAAGTTTTATTTAATTAACTATGAATTTCAATGCTGTAAATTTTAAAGATGTTTAAAGTTAAAACTATTAATATTGACACAGTTGAGAATTTTATGGCAAGAAAGTTCATGCTCAATAATCCACGTACCAAATCCAATAATTTTCAGTCGGGTCATCTGGACAGTTTCTTTTTATAGAAATTGGATGGAGGATGGAGGGTGAAACGTTTCTATAAAAAAGAAAGTGTCCAGATGACCCGACTGAGAATTATTGGGTTGAGAAGTTTATGTTTATTTGATGGTGATTTCCATCTTTTTGGAGGCTAAATACAAATACAAGGAGAACATTAATTTATTTGTATAGTTTATAGTTTTTTTTTAGGCTTTTATATTGTTTATATCGATATCGAATTATATCGATATCGACCGAAATTAAGAACTATATCGTGATAAAAATTTTGGCCATATCGTCCAGCCCTATGTTTGGACAACGTCATTAAGAAAAAGTATTGGGAAATAAAAATCTGAAGTGTCATGTGGAATGTCGTAACACATTTAGCATCTTCCTCAAGCTACTGAGTAGCCAGTTTAAACTGCATGTTTTCCTCAAGATATGTTCCCACATTTCATCCTGAATTTATGTATACATTATTTTAATTATTATTTTTTAAATCCTAATCAGCTGACTCGACGTTCACCACAAGGCATGAAGATTTGCTCTATAATTAGTGTAGATTCATGGAATGTAGTTGCAGTATGTCCGTTTTAGTTTAGTATTTTTATTTGGGCCTATATGTCTTAAAGGTGTTTATTTGTCACGCAGGATGACGCCTCCTCTCCTGGAGATTTGGTTGTTGCTGATAATCCTGGAGGTGGGTCTTACTCATTTTTAATCCACAGTGATATGAGGATGATATTCAAACGTAAAGGCTTCCTACGTGGAATAAACATAAAAGTTAAAAACTGTACCAAAGTTGTACTACAGTTTATTAAAAAGGAAACACCCCCTGATTTTTGGAATTTGATCTTTGTTGTTACTTTGATCCAGATGCAGCTCCGGTGACAGAAGGCCAGACGATCTACTGGCCCTCCTCCTCTGTGCTGACAGCCAGACTGAGGCGACTGATCACAGCCTCTCAGCGCTTCACCAAGAGCCGGCAGATCCTCCAAATCCACCAGGTTCAGTCTCAGTCCCAGCAACCCATGATGCTGTCTGCTCCACTCTGCCCGTTGCCCCCAACGCTCAGCGACACTCTCAACCCCAAGATGGCTGCAAAGATCGAACGTCAGCAAAGGTCAAATGAGACTGATGATGGACGAGAAATTAAAAAGTCTAGGATCTTGATATACAAATATGAAATATAACAGTATTTTGTTTCTAAATCCTTTTGATTAGATGGACCCGAAGAGAAGAGGCTGACTTCTACCGGGTTGTCTCTACTTTTGGTGTCGTTTTTGACCCAAACCTTGGGCGCTTTGACTGGACCAAGTTCAGGGCCATGGCTCGGCTGCACAAGAAGACAGACGAGAGCCTGCAGAAATACTTGTGTGCCTTCACCGCCATGTGCAGACGGGTGTGTCGCCTGCCACCTAAAGAAGGAGGTCAGAGGTCTTGCTTGCTTCTCGGCAGGTCACATAAACACGTGAATACAGTTAGTTCCTGATGACCTGTGAGACCTCAAAGAATCAGCCAGTTTTAGCAAGTGTTTATGCTCTTTGGATACCTTTTTTAAAGGAGACCAAATATTGGTTTTATAATTTTTTATGGTATGTCTGTGGGCTATCCAGACCATGTTCATTCAATTTAATACACAAAATAATTCTTAGATAATAAAATATCCCCTTTTTAGTTCTGCCTTTTCTCATTTCTATTCTGAACAGGCTGTTTATGATAATGAGCTCTGAAGGCCACGCCCTTCAAAAATCTGTTTACATTAACTCCGCCCTCCAAAGGGTTTACGTTAGCATTTCTTGCACTTTAGAAATGGCTAGTGCTAGCTTAAGATAACTTACCGAAAGCCGTATGCGCGCGCCGCCATTTGCTGCACCTGTTAGCATTAGCCCACCCGAATCCGAGGCTAATGTTAGCTCGTTCCTCCTCCGCCCGCTTAGCTCCGCTCGTTGCATGCGGCGCTTTGGGAGCGATCGCAGACACATACACAAAGTTCACCGAGTGTTTCCAGATAATTTATCCGTATGAGGCAACCTCTGATCGGAGCACGGTCCTCAAAAGCTAGCAGCTCCCGGCGGCAGATGGTCCCTTCGCCGGCATGTCCAATCCCCGCCCGCTTTGCTCCGCTCGTTGCATGGTCAGGCAGCGGTGATCTGCTCGTTTTACGTCTGCCGGCTGCTCGTTGGGAGCGATCGCTAATACGCTAAAAATTGAACTAAAACGTAAAAATAACAATTATACTTTATTTATAAAGCCATTTAAAACAACCACAGCTGCAACAAAGTGCTGTACACATGAAATTAAGAACATTTAAACAAAAGATGAGATGAAATCAGGAAAAACAACCGTCACGTCTTTTATACTGAAGTGGGTTGAGCCTAACCAGGGGTTGCTAGGTGAGGGGCTGGACTCAGGTTTGGGGTGGGTTGTCCTACGGCTTGTGACGTCACAAGCCGCAGGATTTGAAAACGAGACATTTATATCCCTGAAAAATAAATCTACTTAGAGTAAATATACCACTGGGTGCATTTCTTTGGCCCTAGGACTGTTTTTTTAAGAAGTAAATACCCAAAGTAGAGTAAAAAAACATTAAAAAGTGAATTTTGCATCTGTGGTCCCCTTTAAAGTTAAATGTCTTCCGTAGTTTATGAACAGTCATCCATATCTGTCTGTGTTTGTTTTGGAGAGACTCCGTGGTAAACAAGCTGTTCCAAAGTAGAGAGCTGATAAGGTTAATCATTAGCAGACAGATATACTCTGATGTTCAAGCTCTGGGCGCAAACAAGTCTTTTACCTGTTGAGAAGCTCTGACAGCCTCACGTGCTCTTTGTTTCTGTTCCAGACGCTGCCGTGGATCCTTCTCTCACCCTCCAGCCAATCACAGAGGAGCGAGCGTCTCGCACCCTGTACAGAGTAGAGCTGCTTCGCCAGGTGAGGGAACAGGTGCTCAGACATCAGTTGCTTTACGAGCGCCTCCGGCTGTGCCAGATGAGCTCAGACTTACCTGTGTGGTGGGAAGTTGGCACTCACGACCGGGACCTGCTAATCGGCGCTGCCAAGCACGGCGTCAGTCGGACCGATTACCACATTCTGAGGGACCCCGAGCTCAGCTTCATGACTTCACAACGCAACTACAGTCAAATGAAGGCTGCGCCACAGCAACCGCGCCCAACCGCAGCACTCATGCATCCCCATTACCAGGCTGCCAGCTCATTGATGACGCCCCCACCCGCTCAGAGAGACGCAGACCCCTGTGGGGTTGGACCCAAAGTGGAGTCTGCTTCAGAGGAGGAGGAGGAGGGTAAAGAAAGGCAAAGAGGGAGGTGGAGCCCTCCTCACCTGCCAGCGACTCCCACAGGTCTGGAAGAAAAGCCCGTTTCCATGGTGAGCGACAGCGAGAGGCAGATGGTGGCAGCACGCACCAAACCGCTCACGCCCAACTCCACCGAGAGGAAACCCAAGAAGGCCAGTAAGAGAGGCCGCAGGGAGGCCATGCGAGGCTCCGAGACCGACTCGGACGGCTCCTCGTCGAGCTCTTCATCACGCTCCTCTTCGTCATCTTCATCGTCATCACATTCCGGGTCCAGCTCCTCATCCTCATCATCATCTTGTTCGTCCGGCTCCTCATCTTCATCGTCCTCTTCCTCATCCTCATCTGATGACAGTGACAGTGAGGGAGAGGAAGCAAAGAAGAACGGTGAGTAACTCGAACAAAAAGTCTTTAAAATTGTTCGATTTGATGTTGAGACGTTTGACTCAGACCTCTGGTTTGATTCAAAAAGTGTTGGCGCTCGAGTGTTTTTGAAGCGCGTGTGTTTAACGTCTGAATGTGTGACGTTCACAGTGCCTGTATCAACAAGTGTGAAGGGCTTTGATGAGGACAGCGTGGCCTCTTTAAGGTCCACACAGGATGAAACACAAGATGTCCACGTGTCTGAGAACGGTGTCGCCAGCAACTCCTCCCATCCTTTCCAGGGTGGAGGGGGGTACATACTCGCTGCATCCTACTGGCCAAAGGTAAATTACCGTACTGCACATATTTTCAGAGCAGAAGTTCTAACTAACAGAAGAGGGTTTGCAATAGTAGCTAAACTTTAAGAAAATTGCAATATGGTGGAAATCTGTTCAACCGCAGTGTTAAAAAAAAAAAAAGAAAAAAGCAGCTTATTGTTGTGCTCATTTCAAATAACATGATGTCAATCATAAAAACCGTGAACTTAAAGCATGCAAGTAAGCAGTGGGGGAGTTCATCTAAACGTTGTTTATTTTGTTTATTTGTCAGGATCGTGTGATTATAAATCGCCTCGACAGCATCTGCCAGGCGGTGCTCAAGGGCAAGTGGCCAGGCCCACGTCGGTTCTATGAGCCTGGAGGCGCAGTGGCCTCCTTTTACACCACCAAGCTGCTAGACAGTGCCAACAGCCTGAGCGAGGACCCCTCTACATCACCACAGGGGTCACAGGTGACCAAGCATGTTGCAGAAAACAAGGAGTTCTCAGTAAAACTCAACGATGTATGTTTGATTTCTCCCTTCCTACCACTCCCTCCCTCCGCTTCAGCCCTAACTGTAGGACCCTCTCATTTCTGCTGCCATGAGCGGTGCTAGCTGCCATGTTCAGCATGTTTTTTCTGGTCTCCGGCCTGCTTTCCTTTGGGGATGATTAGCGGTTTGGACTGCCTGGCAGGAGGAGAGATTAATTTAATAGCAGCCTTCCTTTCTTTTCCCACACACTCAATTTGAATTGGGCTCTCAGGCTGTGATTACACGAGCACAAATCATTCAGTCATGAGAATATGATAAGGTTCTGTTTGAAGCCTTTCTACACTGAAGGGGTCTTGCTAGTAATCAAATTGAAATGGAGGCCTCTGCTGTATGTGTTCTCTAATATGCTTATTGGCAACATGTCTATTAACTAAGCAGGATTCAGATTTGCTCCTATGTATTTTTATCCTTTTGCTGCTTTTTGATAAAGCTCTATAATTGTTGGGATTTACTATCTCATACCTGCAAAAACTTACCCATTCTTACCCTTAAATTGGGACTTTATAAGCAGCTATATCTTTGGCATGGCTTTTGAGCACAGCACAAACTTTGGAAAGACTTTATCCCTACCAAGCACTGCCCACTGTGTGTCCACGTGTCTCAGTAACACTAACAAAAACAACCTGAACTGTTTTGTTATTGTTTGACATTGATGAAATAACTTAATAGTGCAAATCTGAATATTTTCAAGGATAAAGTGAGGCATATTTAAAGACGGTGCATTAGTATTCTGATAATGAATATAAAGAAGTCAACTTTTTTTTTTCATTCAGTAAAAATCAGAACGGGAACAAGTCGGGCATAAAGTTTCATCTCATGAACGGCTCTGAATCATGAAATCACATTTCGCAGATTGCTTCACACTTTTGTGTTTGTGCTTGTAGCAGGAGGGAGGTCTGAAGCTGACCTTTCAAAAACAGGGTCCACCTATGAAGAGGCCCCTGGAATCCGAAGAAGGCCCCCAGACCCAGCAGCAGTATCTGGTCCGTCTTCACGAGCTGCAGAGTGCGTCGGACACGGGTCTGGCTGACATCACCAAGCCTCAAAGCAGCTTCCAGACTGGTGTGTTGATGTTATAAACAGCACAAAACAAAATGTCTGCTGATCCATCCTGTTCTGTTTTCTTTCCAACCACTAGATGGCGGCAAGGCATAATTATTGTAGCATATTTGGATTTGTTTACCTATAAGGAAAAGAAAGTTTTCATTGTGTTGTTTAGTTTAAGTTGTTGACAAAACTTCATACAGTTGAGGGTTTTCTTTTATGCATGAAACGCTTGTTTCTAACAAACAAACTTGTTTTCCAGTTCCTCCAGCTTATACTGATGAGATGAGGATGAACGGAGCTCTGGATGGTCAGCCCCTGGTTAAAAAACGAAGAGGCAGGAGAAAAAATGTGGAAGGGATGGACCTGCTCTTTATGAACAGGAATCAAGTAACTACTGTTCCTAATCAGGTTATTACTTTTTATTTTACTTTTTTACGTTTTTTTTTTAAACATTAATTTTAGTTCTAAATCCTGAATTCTGTTGGCATTTTTCTTCCCTGCCATACATGCCATTTATGATTAGTTCCAACATAAAAACATTCTGTTCTTGTGTCTCTTTAGGCGGCCTCGGGATGGGGGGGGATTGGCCAGTTGGGCTTAGCTGGAGCTGCTATGCCAGGATCCAGTCACAGCTCCACTCAGGTTTCTGCAGACGCAGAAACAAGGGTCCCTGTTATCAACCTCAAAGATGGCACTCGGCTCTCAGGGGAGGATGCCCCCATGAGGAAAGACCTGCAACTGTGGCTAAATGAGCACCCTGGTTTTGTGGCAGACACAGGAGCTTTTATTCCGGTGAGTTTTACTTTTGTCATTCTATTAAGGGGCACAGATTGTTGATGACTGAAACCTATTCCTCCCCCCCCCCTTTTTTTTTTCTTCTTTTCTTTAGGGAGTAAATAAAATGCAAATGCAGTTCCACTTCCAAGATGGTCAACCCAAGCAAAAGAGGCATCGCTGCAGGAACCCAAACAAGATCGATGTCAACAGTTTGACCGGAGAAGAGAGGGTCCAGATAATCAACAGGAGAAATGCCCGCAAGGTGGGTTTGAGTCGGGATTTGTTGTGTTTTTAGGTGGGGTTTTTATGCTTCCCAGAATCTATTTATCATCTATGAACGAATATAAAACTTCTGTATCAAACAGCTTTAAAAGAAGTAATTGATTATTCTGAACTTGTAAATTTGCCTGAATGATTTGCTGCCCGTTTTGTTTGTTTCACACATGTTTACATGAGCTGTTTTTATCTTCTGCAGATCGGCGGAGCCTTTGCTCCTCCTCTCAAAGATCTGTGCCGATTCCTTCAGGAAAACCCTGAATATGGAGTCCCGCCTGAATGGGCTGACGTAGTTAAACAATCGGTGAGTCTTTGTCATATTTGAAAAACTAAAACGAGAGTTACGACTGTAACTACGTTTCTATGAATCCCGGATGAGTGCTTAATGCACTGAATGATCATTCTTGCGCATGCGCAGGTCAAGTATTTTATGCCAACACAGTCATGTGTGACCCCCGGTGAGTCTATATAAGCACGTGACAACGGTAGCGCAGTCCCTTAATTTTCTCTTGAAATGTGATGATTCCGAGGGGACCGAGTGCTCTGGCGGTCATCTGGAATTCATAGAGCTATAGTTACAGTCGTAATTCTTGGTCTGTTTAATCCCTACTGACCGCCGGAGGTGGTGCTTAAAGCACTGGATGGTGATTGCCATCAGAGTCCTGTAGAATCACACCCACAAAGAAGAAACAAAACTCAAGTATGCCCATTGCCCACCTTACTGAAACGAACATAGGTGCTGTGATAGGATCCCCTCCAATGGGTGAAAGGCAGACATGCTTACCCTGTACAACAGTGGTTCCCAACCTGGGGGGCCCACCTCCATGGGGGTGTACTAGAGAGCCGTTCGCATAATATGTCTGCTTAGAGGTTGTAAAAATGTCAATTTATTGTCTAACAACTTTAGAAAATATGCTTTTATTTTTAATCATAATGTTTGAAATTTTACCAAATCCTGATTAACATTGAAGAACCCTCATTTTGGTTATAGGCCCCCCACATAGCTCTGATAGCTCTCATACGCCGCTGTACGCCGTTCGTATGCAGAGGCACAAGCGTATCCCCGCAGGGCATGTCCGCGCAAAGCTCAAATTTTACGACCGCGTACGCAAACGCGTTGTCGCACAATAAACTGCCCGGCGCCGGACTGTTTTCTATGTGACACAAATATTTTAAATTCCCGTTCTTCATACCTGATCTGGCCTTTTCTTTTGTTTTTTGGCCAAAAGGCAGTGATTGCTTCCTCCTCCGTTGACTCCATGACTGAAATGATGAGAAATGAACAAATTTGTCACGCGCAAATTAAACTCTGGTCAAACGTGGCTGCGGGAGGTTCAGCAGATTTCCCGGTGGTCTGGTCTGATGTGTGGGATGCAGGACCAGCGCTCCCTGATTTTATTTTTAGAACTTTTTAATAACATATAAACAGAACACCGCTGCGGCAGAAGCTGCCAGCTCGCGCCTTTTTTCCCCACCCGACCTGTCAATCAATCCAGTAGGCGTGTCAGCAAATGACCAATCAGCGACCTCAATTTGTCCCGTAGCTAAACGCTCTGGGCTGCAGCTTCTCAAATGACGTCAAGAATTTGTAGCGAAAACACAAGAATGAACGCTGAGCTGTGCGGGTGAACTATCTGCGTACAGTACGTGCGTACGGACACATGTATGACCGTACGCAGAGCCTTATATTTGGAGAGTTTTCTATAACGTATTATGTTAAAAACTAAAATCTGTTCTGTCAATTTAAGTGCTCTGTTATGACGTCAGTACTCAGCGTCCAGCTCTCAGTTGGCAGCACGGCTGCCTGAGAGGAGGCAGGGAGTTATCGTTGCTCTTGGTTAAGCTCACATTTATTAAATATATAACATAACATTGATAGGCGCATGCAGTTGTGAATGTTTAAATGTGTAAAAACACACAGAGGAGTCAATTTTCTGACAACATAAGAGTATATTTCCCTAGTTTAGAACAGGCATTGTTATTACTATTGGTGATGGTGAAAGTCAGGAATACTTTCAGGAACAAACAGTTGACATCAGAAAGCCTTTGAAAGAGCAGGTAGTGATTTGCACGGAGCTACAGAAGCATCTTTTGAGCGTTTCCTTTTAATCACTAAGGCTAAAAATCTGCACAATATTGGACAAACTTTCTGAAACC
>JBBPBX010017748.1:4883-22768 GCA_038048925.1 Garcialebias charrua | reverse complement strand
TTTACACAAAGATTCAATGAGACGCTTTGTAGAGCAACTAGAGAACGTCTTTATTCTTCGTGAACCCGGAAACAACCCCCTGACCCTTTCACAATAAAACCGGATACTATCTATCTTATATGTAGCTGTGTGACTACTGGGACAAAGCTTTGACTCAGAAATATATTTTTGTTATTCTTTTATGGAAAGAAAATTATATCGAGATATATATCGTATATCGAGATATATCATAACAATATCGAGATATGAATTTTTGTCCATATCGCCCAGCCCTACTAAAAATCTGCACAATATTGGACAAACTTTCTGAAACCCGCCTGACAGAAAATTGTAGAGTTGATTTGTGGGGCTCATGCAATGGATAAAGTGAAAACTGTCCCACTCTCAAACACTGTCAGAGTCTGTCAGAGCAGGACAGTTTGCACTTTTCAGTTCTAACATTTTATTTATTTATTTATTTATTGTCATATTGTCAAGGGCATAATAGATTATTATTATTTTTTTTTTTCAGTTCTAACATTTTATTTATTTATTTATTGTCATATTGTCAAGGGCAGAATAGATTATTTTTTATTTTTTTAAGACCGTTTTTAAGATTACTCGTTAGTTTTTAAGTAAAAGTTATGTAATTCTCTAAACAGTGTTCTTGTTATTTCTGTTGTACAACTATGTTCATACCTTTTACAAATAAGATTGTAACTATTTACTTTATTCTTTCATTATTTACTATATTCTATATTTAACTACTATTACTTATAATATTAATTATAATATTTAATTTATTATTTTATCAATTTGCTGAAGAGATTAATCTGATTGAGTCTTTTGGTAGAGGGGAGAAGCAATGGATTGGGGGGTCTCAGATTGGCTAAAAAGGGGGGTTGTTGAGGAAAATAGGTTGGTAACCACTGCTGTAGAACCTAGCAAAGGTATTTGGGGATGACCAGGAGGCTGCTGCACATATAGCCTCCAGAGTGATCCCATTCATAGCGGCCCATGATACGCTAACACTCTGGTGGAATGGCATCATCAGGTACCTCTCAGAAACAAGTACACATCCTTGTTATGACTTACTGTCTCCCCACCCACCATCGCATGCCAGCAAGAGATGGCAACAACATAAACTTTCAGAGTGGACGGAGACTAGCCTTGAGAAAGTTGCGCCTGAAGGAAGGTAAAAATAACAGAAAGAATAGTGTACAGGGTCCTGGTGTCTAGCACGACAGCAGTTGCTAAAAAACTTCCACTTACGTATGTACACCAGTCTTGTGGAAGGGGCCCTGACATTATTCATTGTATGTCCAACCTCCCCTTCATATTCTGAGAAAGTAATGCCGGGCCCTGTAACTGCCAAGCCTAGAGCCAGACGCGACTGGGATTGGGGACGTATAGGATCTGACCCCCCCAGCTGTGACAGGAGGTCCTTCCTGTGGGATAAAGACATTGGAGAGCTGCGACAGAGCCTGTGTAGCAGTGGAAACCAAGTTCTCCCAGGCCAGAGGGAAGCCACTAGGAAGATTTGATGCCCCTCTTGAAGGACTCTTAGGAGTGTTGGGACTATCAGGGGAAGTGGCGGCAAAGCATAAAGTAGCACCCTGGGCCAGTGGTGTACCAATGCGTCCTGACCCAGGGAACCGACATTGCCTTCCAGAGAACCAAAGCGGGCATTTTGTCGTCTCTTGGGATGCAAACAGGTCCACAGCTGCCTTGCCGTACCTCTCCAAATTACCCTCACCACCTACGGATGGAGCCTCCACTCTCCAGGCGGTGGACATCACCGAGACAGAAAATTGGCCGGCCCATTCCGCACCCCTGGAATGTGGGCTTCCCTCAGGCTTGCAAAGAGGGGGGGCTGCCTAAAGTAAGAGCTTCTGGGTCAGCAGTAGCAATGTCTGCGATCATGTTCCCCTTGAAGGTTGACGTGAAAAACCACCAAAGTATTGTTGGACCGCACTAGGACATGCTTCCCGCGTAGGCCCGGAAGGACGTGTTTCAGTGCCAGCTGCACAGCGTCCAGTTCCAAGGCATTGATGTGCTTCGCCCTTTGCCACAGAGATCATGTCCCTTGGGCAATCTGTCACTACCACGATGCCCCCATCCTGTGCTGGATGTATCAGTACAAACAACCTCCCTCTGAGACATCAGAGAGACCAGTGTGACCCCCTTCACCATAAACACAGCTTTTCTCCATTGAGCGAGTGATGCAAGTTATTGAAGGGACACCCGCAACCTCTTGTGTCTGTAGGAGCGTAGGGACAACAGCCCCAGAGGTACCACTGTAGAGACAGCAGTCAGCTTGCCTAACAGGCGGAGATGCACAATCAAGGGGGGTGCACGGCCGGGCATGAAGACTGGCAGCATCTGCAGAATCCCGCTGACACACTGTGGCGATGGGCAAACTGCCATGGTGAAGGAATTCTTTGTGGTTACCGGATACTTGACCTCCTGATAGGGAATTAGGTTGCTCTTCTGCCAGTTCACACGAAGACCCAATAGGTCTATGTGATCGAGCACCATCTGTGTGTTCGCAACTGCCTGAGCTTTTGTTGGCACACAGATCAGTCAGTCATCCAAGTAGGGCAGGATATTCAACCCCTTGAGCTGCAGAGGGTACAGGGCTGTTGCCACAACCAGGTGAACACACGGGGAGATGGAGAAAGACCGAATGGAAGAACTCTGAATTGAAAATGCTTGCCCTGAAATGCAAAGCGGAGAAACTGTCAATTATGCTGCGCAATTGGTACATGAAAGTATGCACCCTTCAAGTCGACCAAGGTGAACCAGTCGCCTAGGGAGACTGCCTGAAACACATCTCTGATGCTCAACATGTGGAAAGGAGTGTTTTTTAAAAAACACATTCAGATTTCAGGTCCAAAATTTACCGTAGTCCGCCAGTCTTTTTTGGGACTAAAAAATACTTTGAGTAAAAGCCCCCTGGATCCCACAGTGGGGTTGACAGGCATATAGCACCCTTGGGGAAAGACAAATTACTGAAGGTTGACTTGTAGGAGAGATATGTTAGTAGAAGTTTGACTTTTAGGGGAAGTGGCTGAAATTCCATTAGTAACTGTGTCAAATAACTAGAAGCAACACAATGTTTGTTGAAACAGTTCAGGAACTCATTATTATTTGACACAGGGACAGAGTTAACAAGAAGTTATGATGGGAGGTCAGATGATTGGGAGTTGCCTGAGAGAGATTTGATGGTTTTTCAGAATCTTTTAGGATCGTTTAGACTTTTTGGAGGTCTGAGATAAGAAATGGTTACGTTTTGCAGCTTTGATGGAAGTTGTTCATTTATTCCTCATCTGTTGAAAATTCAACCAATCAGTGTCTGAGACAGATTTTCTCACTGTGGCCCAAAGCTGGTCTCTCTTGTGCAGGAGGTCAACTAGCTCAGGAGTAAACCAGGGGCTGTCTCGTCCTTTTATTCTGAACTGACGGAAAGGAGCATGTTTGTTTACAAAATAAATGAAACTATTATGGAAATAGTTCCAAGCAGAGTTCACGTCGTCAGTTAATAGAAGATGATGCCAGTCAAAAGGAGATAAATCCCAGAGAAATGACTGTTCACAAAAACATTTCAAATCCCTTTTTTTTAAAAATTAATCTAGGTTCAGGATTTGAAAGTTTAATGTCTCTGAAAGCCGCTATTACACAATGATCACTTTAAACGTCAGCGAAAACACCTATACCTAGGAATTTGTGAGGCATTTTTGTTAGAAATACAGTAGATCTAAGATTGAAGATTTTTAAGGACAGTTGTTGTTCCATCTGGTGGGAGAGTCAATAAGTTGTGTCAGATTGAGTGACAGGCAACATTCCTTGAATTTGTCACAGAGGGGGGTGGGCTTTTCCCAATTGAAATTAAAATATCCGGCAAGTAAAACCTCTTTGAATTGTAAATTAGCTATGAAGTCTTATCAAGGAGGACAGAGCCTCAGTTCTTGCTGAGGGAGGGCAGTAACAGCCCACTACAGATGATATCTGGCCTCCGTTCAAATTGATGTTTACAGCTAAGGCCTCAAATTGGTTTGGGATTGTTTGGGCTGAAATCAAGAAAATGCAAGCGAGAAACACGACTACAATGTAACAAAGTCAAGCCGATCACAGCTGTAAAATGTAAATGAAAAGCAAGCACAAAAAATGGCTGCAATGTAACAAATAAAGTCAAGCCGAACACGGTTGCCCGATGTAAATGAAAATCGAGCACGAAAAATGACAGTAATATAACAAACAACAGTAAGCCGACGCGGCTGTACAGTATGAGCGCGAGCCTGAAAAGGGTTGCAATACATGTAAAGGTGGGGTTAAGCCGAAGACGGTTGCTACACCTGCAAAGTATGAGCCATACGGCTACAGAAATTAAAACAAGCAAGCACGAGTGTGGCTGTAACTATTCCTGTAAACTAAAGAAAAAACGGCTAAATGTCATACTTCCAGCCAAGGAAACTGATGCGACTAGCGAACGCGCTACCGTCGGGTCAACAGAAATACAACAACTTACCAGTTGAAGTACAATTGTCTAGACTAGAGGATACCAGCTTGTGCAGCCTCTGGAGGGCGAGACAGTCCCGCAGCTCTGACCTTAGTCTTGAGGCTGCTGTGTCAAGCAAAAAAAGTAAACCTCTTACCACCTGCATGCGAGAAGATGAAAGGTACTGGCCTACTGTTGTCACATGCTTATATAGACTCACCAGGGGTCACACATGACTATATTGGCACAAAATACTCGACCTGCGCATGCGCAAGAATGATCATTCAGTGCTTTATGCACTGCCTCTGGCAGTTAGTAGGGATGAAATAGAACTATTGTTAAAATTGATTTATAAAAATTAGGGGTGCACTGATTGCAGTTTTCTGGACGATCACCAATCGCTAAAAAGCCTGGCCTGCCAATACCGATTTTGTTTTATAAGCAACACTGTCAGGTTTTATAAGGTCACAATACACCTTCAATTTTCCAATTTAATTTTATTGAAAAACATACCCTTGAACAATATCCTAGAAACAATTCAAACTTGTTTTAACTGGCCATGAGGTAGTGCTCTGAAATATAAATTAAGTTTAGGCAATTGTTAAAACTACAAAAAAATTGGTCAAATCAGTTTGTCGTCTAAGTATCAGCCAATCTCTCAAAATTAAGGAAATCAAGGTCGATAAATCGGGGCCTATTTATCGGTGCACCCCTAATAAAAACAAGTACATTTACCCAGTGACTTTCTGACTTACTGAGCAGTTACCTCTAGGAAGAATTACGTTTGAAACTAAAAACAATGTTTGCTTTTATTAGACACCACTTTTTGGCTTTCACATTCTTTTTAACTCAACAATAAAGCCAATACTGTATGTTGATAATCGAAGGGCTTTTGTATTTTAATAAAACTGGAGTCATCACTCCAGGCTTAGTATACACAGTGATGCTTGTCTGTATTTGTCTTCTGCTAAACGTTGCACGTGTTCCATTTCATCCAGGGTTACCTCCCAGAGAGCATGTTTGACCGGATCCTAACAGGACCCATTGTTCCTGAGGAGGTGAGTCGGCGAGGACGTCGACCCAAGAATCCTCTGGCGAAGGCGGCAGCAGCAGCGCAAAGCCCAGCGACCTCTGCTCACGGTTTGAACCCTCTCCTGAATAACGGCCTCCTCTCTGGAATGGACCTCACCAGTCTGCAGGCCTTCCAGCAAAACCTACAGAGTTTGCAGTCCCTGCAGCTCACCGCAAACCTGATGGGACTCCCATCCGATGCCAGCAACCTGGCTGCCAGCAACTTAGCTGCAATGTTTCCCATGATGCTTTCTGGTGTGGCTGGATTGCCCAACCTGCTTGGTATGAGCAACTTGCTTGGGAAACCTGCTCAGGAAAGTGTTGGAGGCTCTGAAGAGAGGACAAAGGGAACAGGAGAGCATTCTAATAATGCTCCCTCTCATGCTTCAGAAGGAAAAGGGACAGAGGGCTCAAACACGACTCCTTCCTCCACTTCCAGTTGTGTTTCCTCTGCCACCACCACACAAAGTGCTTCAGCTTCCTCTGCAGCCTCCAGTCACCCAGTTCCTCTTAACCCCTTGTTACTCTCCAGTATGCTTTACCCAGGGATGCTTCTCACTCCAGGCCTTAACCTTCCTGTGTCTGCCTCACAACCTCAGAGCTCGAACAGTGACCCTTCCAGCCTTCCTCCTGCTGCCCCGCCTCCACGTGCAACCTCCCTCTCACCAAGGGAAAGGAAGCTACGTGAAGACCAACGAACAAAGAAGGACTACGAGATGATAAGGAGGGTTTTAGGTGAGATCGAAGAAAAAGAGGAGACTGCAGCTCAAAAAGAAAACGATAGTCCTGAAAGTTCAGTGAAATCTGCGTCATCCTCAAACAGTGACCCTTCCAGCCTTCCTTCTGCTGCCCCTCCTCCACGTGCAACTTCACTGTCACTAAGGGAGAAGAAGCTACGTGATGACCAACAAACAAAGAAGGACTACGAGATGATAAGGAGGCTTTTTGGCGAGACTGAGGAAAAAGAGGAGACTGCAGCTCACAAAGAAAACAATAGTCCTGAAAGTTCAGTGAGATCTGCGTCATCCTCAAACCTTGACCCTTCCAGCCTTCCTTCTGCTGCCCCTCCTCCACATGCAACTTCACTGTCACTAAGCGAGAAGAAGCAACTGAAGGACTACAAGATGATAAGGTGGATTTTTGACGAGATTGAGGAAAAAGACGAGACTGCAGCTCAAAAAGAAAGCAGTGGTCCTGAAAGTTCAGTGAAATCTGCGTCATCCTCAAACAGTGACCCTTCCAGCCTTCCTTCTGCTGCCCCTCCTCCATGTGCAACTTCACTGTCACTAAGGGAGAAGCAGCTACGTGATGACCAACAAACAAAGAAGGACTACGAGATGATAAGGAGGGTTTTAGGCGAGTACGACGAAGAAGAGGAGAGGGAGGAGGAGACTGCAGATCAAAAAGAAAGCAGTGGTCCTGAAAGTTCAGTGAAATCTGAGTCGTCTTCATCGGAGTCTGGGAGCTCTTCCTCGTCCTCTGATGATTCAGACTCCAGTGATGAAGACTAAACCTTTTGAATATAAAGTTCTAAATTTATTTATGTATTACCTAGAAATGTAAACATTTATTCACATATATATATGGACTTTCCAGCCCTTGTGTTGCGATTTCTTTACATGTAAATAAAAGAACTACGATGTTGTGTAATAAGGACTTTAATATAAAAGACAAAAAAAAAGAATAAAAAATAGAAAAATCAACGAATAACTGACTTTAAAAAAGCCTAAAATAAAGTGTCTGTGTTTGTTCACAGGGTACAGTGTTGTTTCGACACATTCTGCATGTCATACTTTAGTAGATTTTCTGAACTTTGTCAACTTGTACCTCCTGATTATGTACAATTGCAAAGAAAAAGGCATTCTGTTAGGATTGATTAAAAAAAAGTGAAATACGCTCGTTGAGCAGTACATTTAATATATTTTGATTGTTTGAGCGGGTGGTAATTTTAATAGTAAATAGCCAGAACTTTTGCAGGTTTGTTGACACTTTTGCTTTGCAGATCTTTTG
Organism: Garcialebias charrua; assembly: GCA_038048925.1. Lineage (NCBI taxonomy): Eukaryota > Metazoa > Chordata > Actinopteri > Cyprinodontiformes > Rivulidae > Garcialebias > Garcialebias charrua. The sequence continues at coordinate 15,210 of JBBPBX010017748.1, read as the reverse complement.
TTGGAAATGTCAGCAATAACCTGGGCAGCTAATGAATGTCACTGAAACTGTAGATTCTGTTGTCGGCCATGTTTCCACTCCGTGCACAACTCTTACAGGCTCACAAACCTGTCACATTCATGTCATCGGATAAAGTGTTACACTCTTTAACACATTAGTTTTTTCTAATAAAACAGTATATCTAAAGTCAGCTGATTTTAGATCTTTCACCACCATTTCAGCTCCTTAAAGAAGGCATAAATGTTTACTTTTGCATCTGTTAATTCTGATCTAAAAGCTAGTGATGAAAAACTTCTACTGTGTGCCAAAAAACTGTCCTCTGACCCTTTGAGGTCCAGACAGTGTTGTAAATATTAAGCCCAGTCATATTTAAAAAACATTACCTGAATTTTGCTGAATGGATTTGCTTGGCTGTGCAAATGGGTGTATTTTCCTGCTGTCCACATTCACAACGTGATGGTTTTTGCTGGATGGTGTGTGAGGGGGGCCATCTTTTCTCTCTTTCCTGTGGGAGCTTCCACCGCACCGTTCCTCCTCTCTGAGCTGGTGTCCACTCCTTCCACCACCTTCCAGTCTGAATGTTGTCACATTGCAAGTGTTCTTTCTCTTCAATCATGCCTCATCAAAACTTAGAACATTAGTCATTGAGAATGTGTGCTGCATTACATGTTGTTTAACAATGTATACATGTGCCACAAGGCCAAAAGAAGGATCAAATCCTGGGTAGGATTGTACTTTTCATTCATTCAGTTTATACAGGTTGGTCTCATTGAGTCGCCACGACTCGTGTACAAGAGAGACCGATGGTCTGACCTACATTGCTTGTGTAGATTGTGAAGAGGGTGTGTCCCAAGACTGAGCCTTGTAGTACACCATTGAGTATTGAGCATTGTCTTTGAGTTTTATAAAAGTTGGCGTCATTTCAACCTTGCTACAGAAAGGGTGTGATTACTTCAGCTTGTGTCACTGGGACTCTGAGGCTTTTTCCTCATTTGGTTCCAGTTGGGCTTGACCTTGCTGTGTTGACAAACAGAGCTTCAGCTAGATGTAGAAGTGCCCTTATCCCACACCTCATGCTCCTTTCATTCTGCACGCTGTGTTTGCTATGCCATGCTTCTTCAGCATCCCCGCCCATGTGGACTTTGGGGTTGTAATCAGAGTACACACAAATACACACACTGGACTACGTTTAAGCCGAAGTACCTTTTTGTAACTCACTCTGGCACAAGCAAGCTTGCTCCAGGACTGCTGTTACACTGAGACTGTTAGGTCTTTCTCAGAAGACATTCTTGAATATACTGTTAAGTACAGGTATCTGTAGCATCTCTCTCTCTCTCTGGTGGGTTTAACAATGAGAAACCGCAACATCTGAACACAAACACTGAAGACGCGTCTGTTTTTTGATGTTGCTTTAAAGTGTTTTTCCTGTATGCCTGTTCTATATAGACCTCATTATGAGTTTGCTTACAATGCAACTGTTTTTTATGATTATTACAGTACAGTATTTTTGTATGCGAGTATTGGACTGAAACACACCACTGTCATTTTGTTTTTTGTATATCTGCACCTCTGCTTTCTTTGAACTTGTAGTGCCCTTATGCAAACACCACTGCTTCGTCTGCTGTAAGTGACTTTGATTAATGACTTGTCGCCCCTCAGCGATGGATCGGTGGATCGATTTTTCTGTGCTCACTAGCACATGAGGAGTAAAAAATGGAAAGTTTTACTGTACATAAACTTCTAAAGCACATTTGCAGTGCGGGCGTGGGTTTAAAAGAAGCAAACAGACCAATGTACAAGAGGACTGACAAAACGCACTATTGTTGTACAGGCGGGTCTGAGTTTCCACATGTAAATCACTGAGAGGACAGAACTCGACTTTAGTTCAAGCTTGATAAATGTCACTGAATCGTTATTTTTTTTCTCCTCCATTGGACAATTCTTGCTAAATGTGGTCTGTGTAGTCAAATAATTAATGTAGTGCAGGAAAATGCGTCTTAAAAGTTATTTGTAATTTATTGGATTCCTTTCTATGAAGTTCTATAGAGGAAACTTGAGGTTTAATTATTTTTATTAAACATATTCTGACTATTCAGCACGTGCCTTCCTCTTTTACGTTTCAAGAAATCATAACAGAAACTAGTGGATTTTTAAGTTTATTAACCGTTTTTGTGTGAACGAGCTACTTGCTCAGTCTTTAGCTTCCTGAAGAAAAATACACAGTTCTTCACCTGCAGCCACTTTTAGTAGTTCTGCTAAATTAGACAATTTACTTTTACATCCAGCTTCAAAGAAAAAGTGAAGAGATTAGAGAGTGATTTAAAAATGTTTTGTGTGTGTCTCTTATTTTAAAGTGAGTCCAAATAAACAATTAGAAAAATAGCTCCAGTTAATCAGTTGTGTGATGTTTAAATGCCCATTTTATGACAGTTAAATGGAGTCCTCCTGAGTCTCTCTCAGTGTGACACTTCATTTACAATTGCTGGTCATAAAATTAGAATATGAAAAAGTTGATTTAGTAATTCCATTCAAAAAGTTAAATTTGTAAATTATATTCATTCATTACACACAGACTGATATATTTCAAATGCTTATTTCTTTTAATGTTGATTGTAACTGAAAACTAATGAAAATCCCATATTCAGTATGTCAGAAAATGAGAATATTGTGAAAAGGTTCAATATTGAAAACACCTGGTGCCACGCTAATTAGCTAATTAACTCAAAACACTCGCAAAGGTCTTTAAATGGTCTCTCAGTCTAGTTCTGCAAGCTACACAATCATGGGGAAGACTGCTGACTTGACAGTTGTCCAAAAGACGACAATTGACACCTTGCACAAGGAGGGCAAGACACAAAAAGATCATTGCTAAAGAGGCTGGCTGTTCACAGAGCTCTGTGTCAAGCACATTAATAGAGAGGTGAAGGGAAAGAAATGATGCGGTAGAAAAAAGTGTACAAGCAATGGGGATAACTGAACCCTGGAGAGGATTGTGAAACAAAACCCATTCCAAAATGTGGGGGAGACTCACGAAGAGTGGACTGCAGCTGGAGTCTGTGCTTCAAGAACCACCACGCTCAGACGTATGCAAGACAAGGGGTTTAGCTGTCGCATTCCTTGTGTCAAGCCACTCTTGACACCCTGGACAGGTCTCCAGTCTCAGACAAGAGAGCGTCAGAAGCGCCTCACCTGGGACTGCTGCTGAGTGGTCCAAAGTGATGTTTTCTGATGAAAATAAATTGTGCATTTCCTTTGGAAATCAAGGTCCCAGTGTCTGGAAGAAAAGAGGAGAGACACAGAATCCATGTTGCTTGAGGTCAAGTTTCCAATCAGTGATGGTTTGGGGGGCCATGACATCTGCTGGTGTTGGTCCTCTCATTCAACTTCCACCTATGTCACTTTAAAAGCTGTGTTTCACCTTTTTTATCGTTCTTGAAATTTGCATTTTTCACATTCTCATATATTTGACCCATGTACATGTATAATACAAAGTATCCTGATTTGACCTCGAATCACTTCTGAGTGTGCTGCCCTCTTGTGGTCCCAATAGGGACTGTTGATACACGTGACAGTGTGGGGGAAGGAGGTCAAAGAGTGGATAAACAATGTGTTGCACACACTGCACACTCGTGTTCTCCCCCCCCCCCTCTCTCTTTTGCAGCAATGCAAAGTGCTGATGATCCGTCATTGCAGTTTGTAGGGAGTTGGACTTTGCCATAAATTCAAATGGTGTGTCGAGTACCTTCACTTTCCTTTAAATGTTCAAAGTCAGCACACCACCAAATGGAGACGTGGTACTTGTGCAACATCTGCTCCAAGACGTGATTTTGATGACAACCTTTGCATCAAGAATGAATACATGTTTATCTTGCCCAAAGCCTGTTTTCTTAAATAAAATATAAAAACCAGGAGAGTCATGCTGACAACTGATTCAAGCTGAAAATGTCAAACTAAAGAATAATTTGGAGCAATATGTTATAGATCATCAGGAGACGAGTGGTGACGTTGATATTAAATGATTATTGTGAAGATCAGATCCATCCATTATCTTTTACCCACTTCTTCCTATTTGTCATGGGGGTCACTGGTGTCCATGTCCCAACCATCACTGTGCAAGAGGTCGGGGACACCCTGGACAGGTCTCCAGTCCATCACAGGGACACATAGAGACAAACGAGACAATCATTCACACTCTCACTCACACCTAAGGACAATTTAGAGTTTCCAGTCAGTCTAACATGCATGTTTTTGGTCTGTGGGAGGAAACTGGAGTACCTGGAGAAAACCCACACATGCACGAAGAGAACATGCAAACTCCCATGGCCTCCTGGCCGGGATTCGATCTGGCGACCATCTTGCTGAGAGGTGGCAGGCAGCTCTGCCAACCGTGCCGCCCGAAGATCAAATCATAAAACCAAAAATGTACACCTAACATGCCTTTGGTTTGTAAAAAATACCAGAGCAACTCACGTGCCAGAACCACTACGAAGTCACACTTGTGACGTTACACTTTATTTCTGGTGCGCACACTCCCCTCGACATTGACGTGTGTATCAGAGAGAGAGAGACTTTGTCATTTGCACCGCATGTGGTACATGTGATCAAAACGAGATTATGTACACGGGGTCCCAGTTACATCCAACAACAAATGCAAGAGAAAAACAGTAATAACATCTAGAATTAACTAAGAGAAACATCAACTAGTAATACACTAAGCCCTAATGTAGTGGAAAAACATCATTATAAACAGCAGCACGAACATGAGTCTGTATGAGCAGATGGTCACAGATGAACACAGCAACAAGAAAACAGATCAGCATCAGCATGATGTGATATTTTGCAGTGTTTATTCTTATTATTTATTTATTCATGAGTCTAACAGCCTCAGGGTAGAAGCTGTTCCTCAGTCTAGTGGTTCTACATTTGATGCTCCTCAACCTCCGTCCTGAGGGGAGTGGGGCAAAGAGTGAGTGTGCTGGGTGAGTGAGGTCTTTCATGATGCAGGTGGCTCTTTTCCTGCATCTGGAGGTGTAAATGTCTGTGATGGTGGGGAGACTGACTCCAACAGACTTCTGTGCAGCCTTCACCACTCTCTGTAGAGCTTTCCTCTCTGCAACTGTGCAGCCTCCATGCCACACATTGATGCTGCACAGGATGCTCTCCACTGCACACCTGTAGAAGGAGGTGAGAACTGGGCTGCTGTATGTAGGCCTACAGAGAACAACCTCTGACTCGTGTTGTCTGTTTACAGCCAGCATCTATTTGAACATAAGGACCAAACCGGAACAAGTCACCTTACAAGAAAAGCCCACTTCCTCTCTCGTAAACAGTCGTAAATGTTGCTAGCATCCTGCTCCCGCAGCCCCACTGAGATGATACAATACTTTTGTTGTAACCAGATACCTGTACCTGTTTTCCAAACTTTATAGGTTTTATTATGTTAACTATGAATAGCTTTGTTTAAAAGCGAAGTCAGCTATTTTCTCCTGACATGGCTCCAGTTCAGGGGGTGTTTCATTCATTCATTCAACCTTTATTTAGTCAGGTAAATCTTATTGAGCCTTGTGGGCTCATTTACAAAAGCGACCTGCTAAAACTAAAGAACGATGAACAGCAATGGTAGAATTTCCTTAAACAATGAACAATAGAAAAACAAAAGAGAGAAATACATAGTTTTTTTTTTAAACAAAGTATCAAAAAACTAGCAAAACATTATAAGGTAGATGTATAAAATCAAAGACGGGAACATATCTGCATTGGTTTTTGCCAGGATTCCAACAGTTCAGGGGGTGTAATCTGCTTCTGTTCATGGACACAAACGTACACCTCAGCCGTTTTCAGAAGCTACCTGCTCGACCTGTGGAGACATTTGGAAGATTTTTAAGAACTTTTCTCTATGGCACTCTGTTGTTTGTTGGCTCCTATTTTGCTTTTGCCTGCTGACGAAATGAGACAAGCAGGCAATAATGTCTGTGTGTGTTTGTTCATAGTGATATGCTTCTATATAACTGAGGTAAACCCCATTTTGGCTGATAAGTTTAAGAATTATTGCACCGTGAAAATGAAGAAATGCATTCAACAATGTTCAGTCAGTCATCTGGATTTTTTTTAATGTTTTGCCCTTCATCCAAAGGACTTCATCCACTGATGAATAGAACTTTGATGGTTTGAACCACTTTGGCTATGGCTGCCTCAGAGGAGTAGACGGGGGAGTGGGTGGGCCCCAGAAGCCACCAGCAAACTGTTTTGTCCACTATGTGAGCGTGCTGATTGTGGGACTGAGTTTGTTTGTAGCTCCTCGGACTGATGAAGTCCTTTGGATGAAGGACAAAACATCACAAAAACAGAGACCGTCCAGATACCCTGACTGAACTATGTTGGATTTTTTACCTGGATTATTGAGCGTGAACTTTGAAGATAAAAACTACTTTATTGTTGTGAAGTGTCCTTGGGTGTCCTGAAAGGCGCTTTTAAATCAAATTATTATTATTATTATTATTATTATTATTATTATTACACTGTTGGAAAATTGGTAACACAGTCTGTTTCAGTGTTTATCACTAACTCTGCTCCGGCACACTTCAGAGTTAATGTTCAACTACCGTACTGTTGCTCAGGAACGGTTTGTGAAAAGGCAGTATAATCCTGCAGACAAAGGCTTGTAAAATAAAACCAGGACACGGTCAGGTTAGCAAACACAACAAGGTTGAACTCTCAAGGTTGTCATGTCACAGAGAATAAAGCCACCTGCGCTCACAGCCCTGCTGGAGGTTTGAAGGTGACAACTTCATACATATATAATGTGCACACATACATCAGGTAAACACCTTTCTCTTCAACACTTGGGAGTTCAGCAAAAGGGTTGCAACTTAAGCCAGGGCACCACTCTGGTTTTTGAGTTGCCATATGAGAAGCCGAAGACCACAACCTCCACAAAGGAGGCAGAAGAAACGGCTAAAACGACTGATGAAACAAAGGACGGCTACGGTTGAACGCCATCATAGTCAACTCCTCTCCAAGTTAGTCATATATTACAGGTATCTAAATTTTATCTGAATGAAGTGTTGGACTTATTAGCCATGTCCTTTCATTCTCCTTTCAGTTTCAGCAGGGAACAAGGGTATAGCCCTCATGTTGCGAGCAATTTATGCCCAGTGCATGGGGGTCACTTTGATACAGTCACCTCTGTAACTTGACTGCCACGTCTCCCCGAGGCTGCTTGACATGACAAATGGGCTGGGTGGTGTCTGTGATGCTGTGTACACAGATTGGCCTGTCTGAGGGTGAAGGAGGGCCTGTCGGCACCACTGTCTATCAACACTCGGGTTCAGGCCCGTTTGAAAAAAATCCAACTGACATTATTATTATTATTACATCATTATCTAGACATTATGTTGTGGTGAATGCAGGTGTTGCGTACCCAGCTTGTTGTTTTGTAGCTCCTTCATTGTTTTCTCCTCTTTGCTCGTGCACACAGACTTTTAGGTACCGTTAGTAGTACCGGTAGACGGGATGTTCTGCATGTCACAGGACTGCTGGTGTTTTTCTGTCAGACATGGTGAGTATTTACACAGCAGAAGAATTGTATCCATAAAAAAAAGAAGAAAAAGAAATGCTCTTGCATTTTGTGATTCTTACCACCAGGGAGCACAAGCAACCAGTCAGCCAGTTCTCACAGACGCCACCAGGGGGCAGAAGCAATCTTCCCACTGCTGTGAGACATCCGAGCTGGGATCCATTTGCTGAAGACATTTATTCTGAAAGATAGCTTGTAAGTTTATTACCAGCCAGTGAATGAAGCTGGAATGGAATAGCCATTTTACAAAGGCATATCAAAAATATCCATCTCTGAGACAGTGGGGGGGAATTACATGAAAATATTACCATTACACAAATGGAAAGTGTGATTGAATAATGTGCTGGGGAAGATAAATGAAAAGCACTTTGGTGGAAAACGTGGTGCTAAATAGGTTTTTAATTTCAGTAGTGGGATAAAAGAAGCGTGCTTTTACCCCCATTCCACTGCCAATTGATTAGTGGTTCCACATCTGCAGGTAGAGGGGGTAGCCTTATCGTCTCATTATCAGTTAATTAATATGCGTGCACACATGCCAATTATCTTTCCTCTGCCATTTAGCAGAAATAAGACATTGGTGTTTTAATGGTGCCAGAATTGATAACTCCTCTGTTGCTTTAAAGACAAGGGAGGCGCACTGATTGACATAGCTGAGAAACAATGAGACAATCAAATTAAGAACAACCTGAATCGCTTGATTAATAAAATAAAACTTCTGAGCAGCTGAGCTGTTGTATGCGCTCTAATCCAGTGATCTGGAAGAGTTTTTCATTAACTCGCTTCTGAAAGGTATAAGAAGGGCAAAGCTTTTGCTGCGAAGGATGTATAAATATATCTGCGAAATGAGAATCCATTATGGAAACATTTTACTTGAAGGACATGCAGAGTTACATTTTTTTGTCCATTGTTCCTTGACTATTAAAGGAGCCAAGGCCACAGCAAGTCGAGCAAAACCCAGATGAAAGTTATATTCATCATTACTCACTTGTGCTGCTCCGTGTGAACTGAATTTATGTCCACAAGTCAAAGGACAGTGTTATGTGCCAGTGAAACAGGCAATATTATGGAAGGAAGCTCTATTGACATTTTTTATTCCTGCATAAATGCACCTGGTTGCACATTGAGCTCAAGGCTATTAGTTTCCACTCCACATGCACTCACTCAAACATTAATGAGTTGTAGCTCTTGACTGCTGTAAAACCAATATATTTCTTAAGTTTCTTAAAGGTGCTTTATGTAATTTCTGGAACACGCTGGAACTTAGGAAAATTTTGAACAGAGACACGTTTCTGGTCCCTCCCCCTCAGAGCCATGGCTCTGCTCCCTCTTGCTCTCGGTGAAATTCAGCTCTGCTTCCGAGTGCTCCGCCTCCACTTCATGTCCTGTCAGCCGCTGCGAAGTTCTGTGTTTACTTTATATGTTAATAAAACGTTCTAAAAAATAAAATAAAAATAGGGAGCGCTGGTCCAGCACACCAGAACACCATGAAATCTGCTGAGCCTCGCGCAGCCACGTTGGACATGAGTTTAATTCGCTCGTGACAAATTCATTCATTTCCTCAATGTTTCTGTCATGAGTCAGTGGAGGAGGAAGCGATCACTTGACTTTTGGCAAAAAAACAAAAGAAAAGTCCAGATCAGGGATGAAGAAGGGGAATTTAATACATTTGTGTCACATACAAAACAGTTTTGCATCGCTTTGCAATACTTTGAACGAGAACCTGCGCAACCGTTGCGGGCTGGGACAGGTGGGGGTGTGGGTTAGGAGCGTGAGAAGTGACAAGCTCGGTTTTTATTGGCTGATTAAAAACTCTGTTTTCATTGGCTGGTTAACGGTGGGTCAGTGTGGCTTTTTAGAAATGCTTTTAGAGAAGCAAGGGGACTATAGTTTTTTTCAGAGATTACTTTGTCTAACATCGGTCTGTCAGGAGATAGTGACAGAGTGAAGATGTTAAAATTATATTTTTAGACAACTTACAGACTGCACTACAGAACTGCAGACTGCACCTTTAAGGCCTTTCAAAATTTGCTTTCATTCTTTTTTTTCTCTCTTTTATTCACTACAAACTATTTTCAAAGAAATTGGTTTCTACTGATCTGTTAAATACTGACCTGTGAATCATTCAGACATAAAGACGATGAACCAGTTTTGTGTGTGCACATACCAGGGCAAAAATAAACATATTTAATATCTGCATAATGAAAGGAAACAGTCCGTTTTCAATTCTTTAGCTGAATCAGGATTTGGACAAATACATACCACGGATAATAAAGTTTGACACGGATGAAATTGTGTTTTAGCACCAACAAGGGGCTTCTTGAAGAGCTGTGAGCTGAAAACTGTTTAAATGAAGGTAATGAATCTCTAAGGTCCTCTGTCAGGTGTTTTTTTCTTCTTCTTCTTTTGTAACACCTGTTTTACACAGTTTATTTTTTGTGTCTTACAGTGAATTGCAAAAGTATTCACCTCTTCAGCAATCTTAGTTTATCTGTTTTACAAGCAGGAAGAGTTTGGGGAAGTTTTACTTTGTATAACTACCAGGCAGTGGCAATTTTAGCCTCTTTTTAGGGGTGCTCAAGCACCCTTAAATTTTAACTCATAGCACCCCTGAAAACTTATGAAACCATCAGTAGGATTTTGTAAGGAAACTCATTTCTCAAACTACTAAGCTTCACCAAAATATTGAATAAATATGGAATAAATGATAACAATTAAATGGACCAGTATATGCATGTATGTACAGTATATATA
>JBBPBX010017747.1:30109-46446 GCA_038048925.1 Garcialebias charrua | reverse complement strand
AGCCCACCTCCTGGTTTGTTCACGGGACCGAAGAAGAGCCTCCTTGGTCTGCCTCCAGATGCGTCTGCAACGTCGTAGGTGGTACTGGACAGAGGGGACAGACACGTCAACCTCCTGGTGGGGAAACAGTGGAGGCAGGTAACCCAGAGATGCTTCAAAAGGAGAGAGGCCCGTAGCCGAGGACGTGTGAGTATTATGGGCATACTCAACCCAGGGGAGAAGAGAGGACCAATCAGCAGGGTTATTGTCAATGACACAGCGAATAGAGGACTCAAGTTCTTGGTTGCATCTTTCAGACTGACCGTTGGTTTGGGGATGATAACCAGAAGACAAGCTCACCGAGGCACCAAGGGCTTGACAGAAAGCCTTCCAAACTTGAGACACAAATTGGGGACCACGATCCGAGACGATGTCACAAGGAATGCCGTGAAGTCGAAAGACATGCTGGACCATGAGGTGAGCGGTCTCCAGAGCAGAGGGGAGTTTAGTTAATGGAACAAAATGTGCAGCTTTAGAGAATCTGTCAACAATGGTAAGGATGACGGTGTTACCTTCAGAAGGGGGTAAACCCGTCACGAAGTCCAGAGCAATGTGGGACCAAGGACGACCAGGAACAGCAAGGGGCCTGAGGAAACCCGCAGGAGGTTGATGGGTGCTTTTATTTCGAGCACAAACGGCACATGCAGCGACAAAACGCTTGACATCACGGGGAAGGGTAGGCCACCAGAAGTGCCGTTTGGTGAAGGAAGTCATGCGATTGACACCAGGATGGCAGGAGAACTTCGAACAGTGAACCCATTGCAGGACCTGGCTGACCACAGACACGGGAACAAACAAACGATTAGGTGGACCAGTACCAGGATCAGGTTCAGTCTGTTGAGCTTGAATGATGTCCCTCTCGATCCCCCAGGAGGTGGCACCAACAACACAGGTGCGAGGGAGAATGGCCTCAGTGGTCTCGGCGGAATCTGTAGACGAGAATTGTCTGGACAGGGCATCAGGCTTAACATTCTTGGACCCAGGGCGATAAGTGATAGAAAAATTGAACCTGGTGAAAAACAGGGACCACCTGGCCTGTCTCGGGTTCAGTCGTTTGGCACTCCGTAGATAAGAAAGGTTCTTATGGTCGGTGAGAACAATAAAAGGCAGGTTGGACCCCTCTAACCAATGCCTCCATTCCTCGAGAGCCAATTTGATGGCCAACAATTCCCGATTTCCCACGTCGTAGTTGGCCTCAGAAGGAGAAAGGCGGCGAGAAAAAAATGCACAAGGGTGGACCTTGCCATCAACAGGGGACCTCTGCGAGAGAACAGCACCCACGCCGGTGTCCGAGGCGTCAACCTCAACAATGAACTGCAAACTGGTGTCAGGATGGGTTAGAACAGGGGCAGAGGAAAAAAGTCCCTTGAGTTTGATGAAGGCCTCTTCAGCCTCCCTGTTCCAAGAGAAAATACGGAGAGAAGAGGTGAGTTTGGTTAATGGACACACAACTTGACTGAAGTTCCTGATGAAACGGCGATAAAAGTTGGCGAAGCCCAGGAAGCGTTGGAGTTGTTTGCGGTTCAGAGGAGTGGGCCAGTCCATCACAGCCTTGACCTTCTCCGAGTCCGTCCAGACCTGTCCACTCTTAAACACAAATCCCAAAAAGGCAACAGAGGGCACACTGAACTCACACTTCTCAGCTTTGACGAAGAGTTGGTTCTCAAGCAGCCGCTGGAGAACAGCCCGAACATGTTGTGTGTGTTGTTGAGGGTCCTTGGAGAAGATCAGGATGTCGTCCAGGTAAACGAAGACAAACTGAGACAAAAAATCCCTCAGTACATCGTTGACCAAGGCCTGAAACACAGCAGGAGCATTTGACAACCCAAAAGGCATCACTAGATATTCAAAATGTCCAAAAGGGGTTCTGAAGGCAGTCTTCCATTCGTCCCCTTCTTTCATACGAACCAGGTGATAAGCGTTCCGGAGGTCAAGCTTAGTGAAAATAGAAGCCTCCCTGAGTTGCTCGTAAATGGACTCGATAAGAGGTAGAGGATATTTATTCTTAATGGTGATCTGGTTCAGTTCTCTGTAATCTATACAAGGCCGTAACGTTTTATCCTTCTTGGCGACGAAGAAAAACCCAGCTCCAACTGGGGACGTCGAAGGACGAATAATGCCTGAGGATAAAGATGCGTCAATATATTCCCTCATAGTTTGCTTCTCAGGACCAGAGAGATTATACAGACGGCAGGAAGGTAAGGGAGCACCAGGTAGTAAATCTATGGAACAGTCATATGGCCTGTGGGGAGGTAATGAGAGAGCTCGGGATTTGCTGAACACCGGGGCCAGGTCATGGTAACTGGTTGGAATAGATGACAAATCCACCACCTCATCTTCATAACAAGGCGGAGGAGAGGAGGAGATTGCAGATTTAAGGCAGTTGGAGGAACAATAATGACTCCATGAAACTATCTGGTTATGAGACCAGTCAATTTGAGGGTTATGTTTTCTGAGCCAGGGAAATCCTAATATAACTTGAGGGGTCTCTGAATGAAAAACAAAAAATTCACTCTGTTCATGATGGTTGCCAGATACAATGATTTTTAAAGAGGTGATCTTATGGGAAATAGTGGAAATGGACTGACCGGTGAGCGCTGTCATAGAGAGGGGTTGATGTAAACTGTCCAGAGGGATAGAAAGTTGTTCCACCACACAGTCACTGACTAGATTCTGTTCAGCTCCAGAATCAATTAAAGCCTGCACGGGGAGATTAATGTTATTGTAACAAACTGCAGATTGAAGAGTCAGACGGTTCTCAGGAGAAATGTTTGAAGCGCCCACCAGTATCTCCTGTTTTACTGGTGAGAATGGCCTTTTAAACGAAGAGAACATGTAGCAATGAAGTGCCCCTTCTTCCCACAATATAAGCATTCTTTAGCTGAAAGACGCTTCTGTCTCTCCTCAGGGGTGAGGCGGGTACGTCCAATTAACATAGGCTCTGATGAATCAGGTTCATTCACAGGATTACATATTGGACTGCGGCTTACCGGATCCGGAAGTGGAGTCACGGAAGTGGAAGGACCCTGGGATTTGTAGTCCAACAATCCCCGATATTCTCTGTGGCGATCGTCAATGCGGATGGATAAATCAATTAGATCGTTTAAGTTGTCAGGTTCATTCACAAGGGCCAACTGATTCTTAATGTGATCATTGAGGGCATTGACGAATACTCCCCGTAGAGCGAGGTCCTCCCATCCGGCCTGTCTGGCCACAATCCGGAAGTGGAGAGCGAAGTCCGCCGCAGATTGGTTCCCCTGGCGTAGCGCCATTAGCCTCTTGGAAGCTGTCTCCTGGTGCAGCGGTCGCTCGAAAACTCTCTGAAAGTCGTTGTAAAAAGTGGAAAAGGTACAGTCACTTACAGAAATGGAACCAAAGTAAGCATCAGCCCACCTTAAGGCCTCTCCTTGTAGGGCGGAAACTATGTAGGATATGCGGGACGAGTCGGAGGAATAGGTTCGTGGAGCTCTGCTAAAGGCTAGATTACATTGTAGCATAAACCCACCAAAATGTTCAGTTTTACCAGAAAATAGTTGACTGGGTTTCATCTCGGGCTCACGCACAGAGTATTGGGTTGGTGGCTCTGGGGATTGTGCAGCAGAGGCAGTGTTGGTAATTCCGGTGTGGGAAGGAGGAGATCTCTGCTCTCCCAGCTTGTGGACCATTCCACCCAGTTTAGTCAAGTTCTCTGAGATAGTTTGTTGTTGGCTCTGAATCTGTTGAAACATGTTTTGGGTTGCAGTTAGTCGTTGTTCTTGGGAAAGAATAGCTTCTCTTAATTGATCCATCTCAGTCTGGTCGTGAGTACTCATGTTATGGCTGAATCATTCTGTTGTAAACAATTACTGAAAACGTACTCAAATTCAGACCAAGGCTGAGAAGGATCACAGACACAGGTAATCAGTTAAGTGAGTTTATTTACAGTGCTGGGGTAAAGGAAGTCAGGGTTCCTGGAAGGAAAGGGGGAAAAAGATTAATGATGATGTTTGGGGAATATTGCAGTTTTAGTGTTTAATTAAGTCTCTCTCTTACAGAAGGAACTTGGAGGAGGCAGACCAGAGGGAGGAGGTGAGTGTCCATCAGGTGAGTAATTCCTTGTATTTATCCAAGAGTCCCAAGTAGTGTCTTGCAGGTGGCAGCTGGTGGAGGAGTGTCAGGCTGGAGGACAGAGTTTTCTCAAAGAAGGAGTCCAGTTTGGAGGCAGCTTGTCCAGTTTGGGTTCCAGAGGTGAGTCACAGATTTGTCTTGAAAACACAGGGAGACATAAGCTGGTTAAACATAAGTTCACAAAGGAGAACATTAAAATGGCTGTCTCACAGTACCCAAGGTGACTGAATGATTCAGCAAAGACTGGAACCTCCACCAAGGCTTAAATAGCAGCTGGACTCGTTAACCGGATTGGCAACAGCTGGTTACCCAGGAACTCCCATCTCCAACACTCAGCAACTGCAAGGTGAGTTCTCACATACACACAAACACAAACCCAACAGTGACTGCTGATGGAATCGAACCCTCAACTCTTGCATTGGAGGACAACTGCTCTAACCACTCAGCCACAGCTGTCTCTTGTCAACATAAGATGGAACACCTTAATATATATATATTTTTTAACTTGGTCTTGAAATATTGGCTTTTCAATAATGTATACATTATTATTATTTTTATTATTATTATCTTGTGGAAGGAACCAGTGATTTGGTAGTAGTTGTAGTAAGCTGATGTTAAATTGGATTGCAACGTTGACCCTGAAGATGCTGTTTCCCAAAGTAAATGTTTAACGAGTTCCGTCCATTTGAGCTTTTATCTTTTTGTTGTTACTCTCTCAATCCATGAATTTCCTTTCAATTATAGCAGTGTCTGTATCAAAAAATCAAAAGGTTGAAAGGTGGTGAAATGATCAGGTTATAAAAGAAGAGCGTGCTATGATAAGGGCCACCATGGCCTCTCTGGTACAATATTGGCTCTGTCACTCTATCATAGCTGCAATCTCACCTTTTGAAAAATTATGTGAGACTTTCACTTTGAAACAAAAAGGCGTTCAATACAAGATCAACTGGACTTTATTTGTTGCAAAAGACGTTTCGACCCCTAGCTTTTTCCATTCACTGAAACCAAAATGTGAGCGTGTGGAGTTATAACAGTTTAAAGAAATCACGCACCATCATATGTAAATTGCAAGCTGAGGTAACACATACATGTAAATTGACAGATCACACCTTCAGTGAATTGAAAAAGCCCCCTGGATATGGGTCGAAACGTCTTTTGCAACAAATAAAGTCCAGTTGATCTTGTATTGAACGCCTTTTTGATTTTATCATGTCCTGGACGACTGAGAATCTTCACCAGCAGACTTTCACTTTGCTTTATTATCAGGGAACATGGTGCGTTTGAGATGATCTGATATATGTGGGGGGAAAAAAAACGGCACAAACTGGACTGAAGTAAAGTGGTTTTGCGGCGTAATGTGCAAATCTCCTCATTAAACAACTTAGCGCAGAATGAAACTCCGACGAACATAAGAACAAATCTCATCCCTCCAGGTGATATGAATTCACGTGGGCAGAACAAATCTAGCACTGACCTCGACACTCGGTATGCATCGGCTGGGCCTTGGTATCAAAGCACCAGAAGATTTGCATAATATTTCTCTGCGTCTGGATTATTTGATAGAACATGTGCAGTATATGATGTCTTGTCTGCTCATATCAAGTCCAGCATTACTCCTGTAGACCCTGCAGCCTGAGCATTACAATGTTTTATGTGTGTCTCTCTCCTTTGATCAAATGCTATTGTCAAAGGCTTGGACAGGTGACCCCTTGGCAACGAGAGTAGAAATATTTTGGGGAGTTGCTTGACTTTACCCAGAAAGTGTTGTCTCTGTGCATTAGCCGTGCGACCAATCAAGAGTAACTCAAAAATATTACTGCAAAGGGGAGATGTGGATCTTTTTTTTTACCTTAAGAGCTTTGGCAATTGACCATTAGAGCAAAAAGCATTTTTGTTGTGTCTCCCTTTGATTTCCTTAAGGTAAAATCAAAATTATTTATCACCACTCAACTTATTAGTTATGATCAAGAGAAAGGGTGTGGTTATGTGGAGAGTGCTCATAATGGTTGAGTGCCTGGATACAAATATAAGTTTGAGTTTTTGTTTAAAAACAACAAAATTAAGTTAACTAAATACAAACTATTCTTTATTTTATTATGCATGCAAGTTTCAGTTTGAGAGCATGTATGAGTGAATGTGAAGCTTTTTAATTAATCTACAGCATTTACTGCTCCATCTGTCATGCTGGTGCATGTGAATTCTTCTCACTCGATTTATCTTTTCACAACGTGTTACCTCTGCTCACCTGTTCCTTTGTTTCCTTCAAACCACATAGCTGCTAACTCACTGCAGTGATTGGTCATACCACATCTCCTTGAATTTAAAATGACAACAGCGAGGTGCCTTTAACATCAGATAATAATAATTATTATTATTAGTAGTAGTAGTGGTAGTAGTATTATTATTAGTATTAGTAGTAGTAGTAGTAGTAGTATATAATATATTATATTATAATAATCCATCCATGCAAACATCCATTATCTTTTACCCGCTTCTTCCATTTTGGGTCACAGGGGTTGTCGGTGCCCATGTCCAGCAATCACTGTGTGAGGGGCGGGGTACACCCTCGACGGGTCACAAGTCCATCACAGGGACACATAGAGACAAATGAGACAACCAACCATTCACTCTCTCACTCACACCTAGAGATAATTTAGAGTTATCAATCAGCCTAACATGCATGTTTTTGGTCTGTGGGAGGAAGCCGGAGTACCCGGAAAAAAACCACGCATGCACGGAGAGAACATGCAAACTCCACCCAGAAAGGCCCCTGGACCAGGATTTGAACCAGGGACCCGCTCGCTGAGAGGCAGCAGCTACCAGTTGTGCCACTGTTCTGCAATAATATAATAATAATTATTGTAATTATATTATGGTGGGTAAAAGATAATGGATGTATGGATGTATGGATTACTATAATATACTATTCTACTAATAATTATTATCATTATTATTGGTTGTAGTAGTAGTAGTAGTAGTAGTATTATAAGGAATAGTAATAGTACTAGTAGTAGTAAAAGTGGTAGTAGTATAATAGTAGTAATAGTAGTAGTAGTAGTAGTAGTAGTAGTAGTAGTAGTAGTAGTAGTAGTAGTAGTAGTAGTAGTAATAGTAATAGTAAAATTAGTGGGAGTGGTGGCGTAGACGTTAAGAAGGTGAGCTTGGGATCGGAAGTTCGTCGGTTCAAGCCACGGTACCGACAACATAAAAAATGTGGGTGGGATAAGTGAAGCAGTCACACCTGTCTCCAACCTCATCTGCCCCATTCTGGGCCCTTGAGCAAGGCCCTTAACCCCCACCATCTGCTCCCCCGGGAACCCTAGATATCAGCTCTCTGCTCCACGCAGAGGGCTGTGGTAGCTCAGTGGTCTGTGGTTTTGTCAGGAAGGACATCCAACATACAAACAACTGCCAAATCTTTGTGCGACTAGTTTGCTGTGGTGACCCCTGACGAAGGGAGAAGCCGAAAGAAGAAAAAAAACATTATTATTATTATCATTATTATTAGTTGTAGTAGTAGTAGTAGTAGTAATAATAGCAATAGTAGTAATAGTAGTAGTAGTAATAGTAAAATTAGTTAAAGTAGTAGTAGTAGTAGTAGTAGTAGTAGTAGTAGTAGTAGTAGTAGTAGCAGTAATGGTAGTAGTATTAATAGTAGTATGAGTAGTAGTTAGTAATATTACTAGTCAAGTAATTGTAGTAGTAGTAGTAGTTGTAGTAATGGTAGTAGTAGTAATAGTAGTATGAGTAGTAGTTAGTAATATCACTAGTCAAGTAATTGTAGTAGTAGTAGTAGTTGTAGATGTAGTGGTAGTCACTCTGGGAGTGTGACTTTTGAGTCTTCTGGGATTGTAAATACAAATTAAATTGCTAACGTTATAGTTACAGATTGTGATAATATGTCTTTTTTTGTTTGTTTGTTTTATCTACTGACTCCATTATTTCTCTTTTATACGCCTGTTCTGAATCAGTGCGGTGGCGCAGTTGGTAGAGCTGCTGCCTCTCGGTGAGTAGGCTGTCCCGGTTCAAATCCTGGTCTGCGGGGCTTTCTGGGTGGAGTTTGCATGTTCTCTCTGTGCATGCACGCGTTTTCTCTGGGTACTCCTGGCTCCTCCCAAAGACCAACAACATGCATTAGGCTGATTGGTAACTCTAAATTATCCCTAGGTGTGAGTGAGAGAGTGAATGGTTGTTTGTCTAGTTTGTCTCTATGTCGCTCTGTGATGGACTGGAGCCCTGTCTAGGGTGCCCCCCACCTCTCACACACTGATAGCTGGATATGGGCACCAGTAACCCTACAACCCAAAAGGAAGAACCAGGTAAGGGAATGGATAGATGGAAAACACTTTACAATTTATGAGGATTTGCTCGGCATTCAGTCACTTAAGGCTCTGTAATCAACAATGAAACGTCTAATCCTGATGGCCTTACATGTGTGCATTTACAGTCAATCATGCTTCTTTAACCGGCTATAACAGCACCACAATGAAACCAAATGATTAATATGATTGAAAGGTAGGAACATTTTACAAGCCATACATATAAAAGTATTGTTAAAAACGAATAAGGCTGTAAATTTTGAACATTTGTTAGTTGAAAACGTTTTAAAGATGTTTACACCAAATTAATCACACACTCACAGCAGGCAAAGATTTATCTCTGGCACACTTTTACTTTCAAGGACATATTTTGTAAAAGTTCACATACTGGGACAGTCCAGTTTGTAATCCATTCAGGAAAGCACTTTTTAACTGTTATTCATTTGGTCCTCTGGGGTCCGGTGCCTCGGGTCTATCCACTGTTTTCTTTAAACACCTGCTCAACTGATCCATGTAATCTAAGGTACTTTCACCATACTTCTGAGTTCATCTGCTGATATTTGTCCAGTCTGGCTGTCTCTGAAATCTCTGGACCACATGCTCATACAAAATGTTTAATGTGTCTAGCAGGGTTTCACTGTCAAAGGGCAAAGCCCATCTACTGGTATCATTTGCATTCCAATGACCCTGGACTGAGCAACACTGAGTGCCAAGACTTCTTCTCATGTATTTTTCCATCTCTCTCCCATTCTATTATAAACTCTCTCTCAGACCCACCATTTCTGTTCTCCACTGAACAGCATTAACTTTTGGGTTTCGTATGCCTTCACACACCATCCCAGATTACCATATTTTTGAGAGTACAGATCAACTCCATTTTGTACAAAGCATGGCTCTCAGAGCCTCGGGTTTCATCCATCCGCCTCTGCCTGGCACGCTTTCAGCTGGGCCAGAGAGCATCTCTCAAACAATGCCAGTGTCTCCTGGGCCTCCTGGCAACAGCAATTGTCTGCGTGCCTCAGGCCTTGTTAAAAATGCACGCTCTGCAGATATGGCTAAACAAACAAATGTATCCTGCCTCCCTCAGGCGGGCAGAGAAGATACTGATCAGCCCAGAGTGCGTGACAGCCCTGGAACCCTGGAGGGCCCCTTCAGTGTTCACGACAGGCATCCCGCTGGGACGAGTACTGTCTCATGTGGTGATCACCACAGATGCTTCAAAGAGAGGTTGGAGAGCGTTCTGCAGAAACCAGCATGCCCAAGTGATCTGGAAACAGTAGGAGGCAAGGCTCCACATCAACTTCCTCGAACTGAAAGCTGTTTTTCTGTCCATGAAGCACTTTTACAAGAAGGGGCTGATTACAAAACAACACGTGTTAATAAAATCAGACAACCGGATGACAGTGTCCTTTATCAACAGAGAAGAGGGGACAAGGTCCCGACCCCTCCTCAGCCTGACACACAAGTTGCTCACAGGGTGTAGCCCCCGATTATTGTCACTCAGAGCGACACACATCCTGGGCGAGCTAAACCACGGGGCAGACGCCCTCTCCAGAGGGCCACTGCTAGCCTCAGAGTGGGGGCTGAAACTGCGTATCGTGGACCAGATCTGGGCACAATATGGGCAGGCATCCGTCGACCTGTTCACCTACAAAATCAGCACGCACTGCGTCCTGTACTTCTCAATAAAGGAAACAGACGCACCGCTGGAAACAGACGCTTTGGCACACAACTGGCCAGCAAGGGTGCTATATTATAGGTTTCCCCCATCCTCCTGATTCAGGCGACGCTGGAATGTGTACGCAGGGGAGCTCTTTCCCTGATACTCATAGCTCCCAGATGGCCACAGAAACCGTGGTTCCCAGAAATGATCTCACTGTTGTCAGGGACATCATGGCAGCTGTCCCCCACAGGGACCTGCTGACTCAGGCCCACGGGCAGCTCCTTCACCCACGTCCAGAACTGTGGCAACTCTCGGTCTGGCCCCTGAGAGGAACCGGCTGATGGCCTCCGGCCTCCCCGGTAACGTCATAAATACAATACAGGGAGCGAGAGCCCAGTCAACTCAGATGCTCTATGCTCGCAAATGGCGTGTTTTTGAGGCCTGATGTCTAGAGAGGAATATTATTTTATATTCCTGTGACCTGGTCCAGCTCTTCACTTTTCTACAAGACCTGTAAAAAGGCCACTCTTTTTCCACCATTAAGGTCTTTCTGTCAGCCATCTCGTCGTGTCACGAAGGCTGGGGAGGCAAATCACCCGGCGTCCACTCTCTCATGATACGGTTCATGAAGGACGTACTGAGAAAAAGGTTCCCCAGCAGGAATTTGGCCCCGGACTGGGACCTACATTTAGTCCTCGATGCTTTGTTCGAGCCTCCATTTGAGCCTCTTAGCAGGATTAAGATAGATTTGTTATCTTATAAAACTGCTCTGCTCTTAGCTCTTTGCTCAGCTAAACGTGTGGGTGACCTCCACGCTTTATCTGTGCACCCAATGTGTACCAGGTTTGCCCCGGACGGGTCAAAGGTCACCCTGCGTCCAAACCCTGCATACGTGCCAAAGGTTCCAACTCTAAATCCCAGAAGTCTGGACTTTGAGCTCTCAACGTTTCCTCCCTACCCTGTTCTCACTGAGGAACAGAGGAGGCTGAATGCACTCTGCCCTGTCAGGGCCCTAAGTGCTTTCATTAAAAGAACTGTCAGTTGGAGAAAAACAAACCAGCTGTTTGTATGTTTTTCCAATCCAGCTTCTGGCAGAGCCCTTTCGAAGCAGCACCTCTCACACTAGGTGACTAAGGCCATAAAAAGGGCATACAACAGCAAAGGTCAACAGGTACCTTCTGGGGTACACGCCCATTCCACTCGAGGCCTAGCTGCCTCATGGACTCTTTTTAAGGGCGTGCCAGTGGCCGACATCTGTGCGGCTGCCAATTGGGCCTCCACAAACGTGTTTGCAAAACACTACAGTTTGGATGTCACAGCATGTGATGCCACTCAGGCTGTCCTCTCTAACACACAGTAGAGAACAGCTAAAACACCCCCAAAGTATAAAGGCAGAAGTTCTCACAAGCATGCATTTTTCCAAAGCATTTTCAGGGCATGAATGAATTACGTTCCCATAGTTAATGTGTTTCACCGAGTGAACCTGACTGAAAAGGGAACTGAAAATTATGCACCATAGCTCACGTTCCCTGAAGGAAGGGAACAAGGTGCAACAGATGTTCGCCCTTTCAATGCCCAAGCTCGGTGAAGTGCACTTGGAGAAATGTAGATGGGCACATGTGTCTTTATACCAAGAGGGCGGGGCCTCTGTGGTAACGCTGACGCCCACCTGCCATAAAGGCGTGAATGTATTACTTCAGGTGAACGGCGCGGCGGCACAATTCCCATAGTTAATGTGTTGCACCTCGTTCCCTTCCTTCAGGGAACGTGAGTTATGGTGAATAACTTTCAGGTTTCTATCAACGTCGACCCACAAGTAATTAGACCGATTCAGTAAAGACAGAGCCAGGAATACAAAAGGTAAGTGAACTTTTATTTACAGGTGATTGGTTATCGTCACAGCTGAAAGGGAGAATAGGATAGAGTGAGTATGGGTTCTGGTTGTGTTTTAGAATATTGAATCCTTGAAATAAAGAACAACTCCTTACTGTTTGTGTTGTAGGTGAAGACCGAGAAGGAGAGGAGAGGAGCGGTCCTGGGTTTTGCAGGAGATCCAGTCTTGAGGTAATTGGCAGTGGAGAGAGGAGCAGGTTGACCCAGTTGTGAGTTGTTTGAGGATGATTGTTGAAGGGACTCTGTTGATCCACAGGTGGAGCCCAGTGAAGAGATGAGGTCCTAGGAAGGGCTTGAAGAGGCAGGCTGTGGAAGGTCCTGGAGGAATCACAGTTGGTGAGAACCAGCTGTAACAAAAGGTTAGTTGGCTCTACTCGAATTACAATTTGGTAGTTGATGTCCCAGTACAGAAGAGGTGTCTGGCAGGAGCTTAAATACACTACCAGGCAGTCCTCAGAGCAGCAGCAGGTGGAGTGAGTTGTTGTTAATTAGCTGTGAAAGGAAGAGTGAGTGACAGGCAAAACCCAGGAATCCCACATATGTCACGTTCCAAAACAACAGTGCTCAAAATGTCACTGATACATAGGGTTGGGCATTGTTTAAATTTGAGCGATTTCGGTTCTAATTTCGATCCTTCGGTTCAATTCCAATTCCTATCGATTCCCGATTCCGATTATTTTTATAGGCAGGGTTAAAAAAAGACATGTCAGTTTAATTCAGTTTAGTTTATTTATACCGTATAGTGCCAAGTCACAACAGAAGTCGTCTCAGGGCACTGAACAGAAACAGTCAAATATAAAAATAATAAGTTAACAGAAACTCTCATGTAAAAGTAATAAGTTAACATTATTTATCTGAGAAGACTGCTTTGAGTTTAACTTCATCATGTTATAAATGAGCTACAGTAGTTAGCCAGAGTTCATTCAGGATGAAATAATTTGAACTTCTATTTGAATTTGAATTCTATGAACTTTTTACTGTTTGTTAAATTTACTACTGTATGTATTTCTCACATGACTATTTTCAACCAGTATATAAATATCAAACTTATGAACTTAAATTTGTTATGAAATTTCTTTTCACAAGGGTACACTTTCACAAGAATGCTTTATGTTTGAAAACCTTACGAAAACACATTTCCACATGTCCAGTGTCTGGACAGACAGTGTCTCCTGCAGCGGATAACATATTTGCTGGGTTTGGAAGAAGCTTGAACACAAATATGAGAATGCAAGATCTGACAACAAAGGATAAGTCTTGTTTTGGTTCCACCACCAGCAGCAGGGTCCTCAGACAGAACAGCTGGTGGAATGTCCTGGTACATCTGCAGCTCTCTCTCCATTTGTTTCTTCATGGACATGGAGCTGTGACATTACGTTGTGCCTCTTTTTCAGCAAAAAGCTCCTCCAGTGGAGACTTTCTGGACAGACTGCAGGGAGGTGGTTCCTAAACAAACAACAGGTTCATCAGTATTATCATTAAAAAGGGATTATTAAAGGCATAATCATTATTAAGATTGAGAATGTATATAATTTCAGCTTTCATACACTTACACTCTCCTTCTCATCATCCACTCCCTCATTCTCAGGCCTTTCCTCAGACTGCATGGTGACCCCATAATTTCCACAGTCTTTCTCTGTTGACCACAAAGACTATTACTAGTATTTAGACTCTCTCTGCTATCCCCCTCCCCTCAGGTCAAGAGCCTCGGTGTCATCCTCGACACCACTCTCTCCTTCACTTCACACATCAACAATATTACTCGGTCTGCCTATTTCCACCTCCGTAATATTAACCGTCTCCGTCCTTCTCTCACACCCCGCTCCACAGCCATCCTGGTGCACAGTCTTGTGACTTCCCGTATTGACTACTGCAACTCCCTTCTCTACGGCCTCCCCAACAAATCTCTCCACAAGTTACAGATGGTCCAGAACTCAGCTGCCCGTGTCATCACTCAAACCTCCTACTATGACCACATCACTCCTGTCCTGCAGCAGCTCCACTGGCTCCCGGTTAAATCACGCATCATCTTCAAAATTCTACTCCTCACGTTCAAAGCTATCCACAACCTTGCCCCTTCTTATCTATCTGACCTGCTACAAATCTTCATCCCATCACGCTCTCTCAGATCCTCCTCTTCACTACATCTCCATGTACCCTCTGCCCTCCTCTCCACCATGGGGAGCAGGGCCTTCACCTGCTCGTCCCCTCACCTATGGAACACTCTACCGCCAGACATTCGAAACACCACCTCCCTTTCTCTGTTCAAGACTGCCCTGAAAACCCACCTGTTCAGACTAGCTTATCATTAACTTCACTAAATTTATTTTTATTATCTTGCATTTTACGGTATATCCTTTATGTATTTTATATTTCAATTTGTCGCTGATAATGTTTGAACTGTATTACACTGTACTGGTTTGTTAAGTGTCCTTGGGTGTCCTGAAAGGCGCTTCTAAATAAAATGATTATAATTATTATTAGATTTCAGATTTTAATTACAGAAAGGACAGTTGTGCATGGATGACATTTCACCTGCTCAATCATCTTTCTCTGGATCTGCACCCAGACACGTCATCCATCTTATGTTTAAAGTGCAGAGAAGCTCTTCTCCACCTTATAACAAGATGAGATTAACATTTGACAAGTGTTCCATGGTAGGTGGTGTGTACTTGAGTTGATGGTTTTCACCATGTCCCTGCAAACCTATAAACAAACATGTAATGTCACTGTTACTGTAACGTTAGCTTAGGATGGACAATTATTAGCTTTTTTATTATTGCCTAACTAACCTAAATGTTGGTGATTCCACATCTGAAAAAGGATGCAACTTTTTCACAACATATGCTGTTACCGTTCTGTGGCACGCTTCATTCAGGTGCACCGTCGTATTTCCCTTGGATGCGATGCTGAATGGAGGAGCACATTGGAGTCTGGCTAACATTATTAGCCATTTCAGGTCATTTGTCTGTGAAAAAAGCACAAGAGCTAACATTAACATGGCGTTTGTATTTGAGTCGGCCTACCGCTTTGTCGAGTATAACTTGTTAGCTGCCTTAATGTTGGTATGAGACGTAGTTTATGGTTTTATTTACCTGATGGAGCCAGAGGAGGAGGCAGCGAAAACAGTCTGGCAGATCTCTTCAAAGACGGACCACTCTGAGGGTCCGACCTGATCCGAAGGAGACAGAAAAAACAGTCCGGCGGAGCGCGTCAATTCAGGCCACATTTACACCCTCCTTTGCATGATATAAAATTATTTCAAGTGCTGCACTGAGCTGACTGGTCATTTTATTAAAGTTAAGCCACACTTTCGACCATGGCTGCTCACTCTTCATGTATGGGAACACTTCTGGTTTATTCTTCTTCGTTGGTTCTCGGCGAGAGGCTTCTTCTTTGTTGGTGTTCAACGGGCGGCTTCAACTTCCGGTTGGCGGACTAAGCTTTAAAAATAGGAATCAAAAATAAATATTTCGAACAATTCCGGGAAAACCAGAAAAGTTATTCCCGGTTACAAACAATTCTCAATCCTCTGTGCCCAACCCTACTAAGACAGTCCAATTTATTTTAATTTAAAAAGATAGATGTGGATGGATGGATGGCCAACAGAGAATTAAAGCCATCAGGTGCTTCAAACGGTGCCACAAGACTGGAGCAGGAGCGAAGAAGGGTTCAGCTCAGAACTGTGAAGTGAGGGGAGGGAGGAGGGGGGTTTAGGACACCTGACAGAATGTGAGCTGCTCCATTGACACACAACCTGCTGTTTTTCTCCAAAATAGTAATTTTATTAAGTGTTTGAAAATGTAGGTAAATGTTGATGAATAACAACCTGTCAAAATACACCAAAATGCAGCAAATGTCATCTCTGTTATTCAACATTTTCTTTGAGACGACACACAAACACATGTTCCAGCATCAGTCAGTTTACAAATTAAGCCCTGCTTCTGCTTCTGTGCTAGGACTAGGAATTAGGAACAGAGATCATTGGCAAATGATCCTCAGAATTTACCATTTTCCAATTTAAAAAAAAAAAAAAAAATCTGTATTTCTGCATTTCTCTCTTATGTTTTTCTATTGTTTATTGTTTAAGGAAATTCTACCATTGCTTTTCATCATTCTTTAGTTTGTAGCAGGTCACTCTTGTAAATGAGCCCACGAGGCTCAATGAGATTTAGCTGACTAAATAAAGGTTGAATGAATTATATGGATGACTGGTTCTAGTATGAGACTGAGCTTTCAACATTACAGGTGGTAAAGGGAATTTTTGTTCTTTTCCACTGTCTGCTGCCCCAAATTGGGCCAGATCTGGATATATA
>JBBPBX010017747.1:0-29985 GCA_038048925.1 Garcialebias charrua | reverse complement strand
ATATATATGTATATTTATTTATTTATTTTTCCACACAGGGAGGAGACTCTAGTGGTGATGAGGGCTGTGTGTGAGTTTCAACATTGCTTCCCCCAACTGATACATTATGTTGCTCCCAGTAGGACTGGAAAGCGCCTTGCATGGCAGTCTGCCGCTATACCGGTGTATGAATGTGTGTATGAATGGGTGGATGGTTGGTATTGTAAAGTGCTTTGGGGCCCCTCATAGGGGGCTGGAAAGCGCTATATAAATAAGCTCCATTTACCATTTACATTATCTGGGTTGGGACGTCTACCACCAGAACCCATTTTGTTTACATCCTCTATTTATTGATGATGCTGTAGCTAGTTTTTCTGCCTTTTTTCTGTCTTTCTTATCTCTGCTCTTTTGTCTCACCTCTGCAACTTCCAGCCATCTCTTTGCGGCCTCCAAACCATATCTGCTCAACTTTTTCTCATCACCTCCACACTTATACTCATGTTCCGGCACCCTCCTACTAGTTTCTGTTACCATGCTCTGTTTCACTCATGTTCATGTCTCTGTTCCTGCTTGCTCCTGTCACTCTGCACCATGCCCCCTCTGTCTCGTCAACGCTATCAGCACTCATCATTTGCACCTGCTGTCCACCCTTCTTAAGATCCAAGTTCACTGTCAACCTGTGCCAGATTTATTTTATTTTATTTTATTATATTCTTTCGGCTGCTCCCTTTGTCAGGGGTCGACACGGTGAACTAAATTGCACAAAGACTTGGTAATTATTTTTAAGCCGGATGCCCTTCCTGACGCAACCTCAGACCACTGAGCTACCACAACCCTGTGTGGAGCAAAGAGATGCTCTCTAGGGCACCCGGGGGAGCATAAAGGAGGGTTAAGGGCCTTGGTCAAGAGACCAGAGTGGAGCAAATGAGGGTGGAGACAGGTGGGTGCTTCACCAATTCCACCCACATTTTAATGTTGTTAGTGCTGGGAGTTGAACCAGTGATTTTCTGATAACTGTTCCACCTTCTCTAACCTCTGTGCCACCCCTCCATCTGGTGCAAGATTATCAAACTCAATTCCTGAAAGTCAATGTCCAACGTTCATGCCACAGCCTTGCTTCCCTGCCTGGTTCTGATGTCACACCTGTTCTTTGGATTCCCCCACTTTGCCTGCCCCTCATCTTGTTTGGATTATGCACTCTGCGGTACCGACTCTGCTTCCTCCTGCCTTCACAATGCCTCTTGGATCTTGTTTTGGATCAAGATAAGGATTTCTGACAATCTCTGTATGACCCCTACCTGTTCTAATGGACCCAGTTTCTGGATTACCCCTAAAGCTTCACTGTGCACAAGTCTCCTGCTCTGCTGCAGTTCACTCGTTGCCATTGACATCATTGGGTCCAACTCGCAGGAAGAGAACCTTTTCTACCTGACTGTGAAGGTTAGTGACTGCCTTTATTAACTGAAAAACCTTCAAATTAAAACCCAGGAAGCTGCGTCTACAGGCTGAAACCATCCATGAACCAGACCTCCACCAGCAGCGCTTATTTAACAAACTTTGTTAACCATTCATGTTGTCTGGTGCTGTTTTTGAATCCAAAGACACATTCTTGTAGCTTATTTTGTATATTTGACACCAACATTTTACATGAATCAACTTCCAGTCTCACATCAAACTTAAACTCATTAATCCACAGCTCCACTTTTTCTACATTTCCTGATCCTCTAAAAAAAGCGTAAATTTAACATCACCTTCAGTTTTTTTTAATTGACTGATTATTACCCATCCTGGTAATTTTACTGAAGTCCCCCAACTATTCGTCTGAACTAGCCTGGCCCTCACCTTCCTACGCAGCTCCGCTCAATCTAGTTTCCCTTCACTGCTCCGTCTGGGACTTCTCCCATAGACAAGGATTTCGCTGGCAGATTTTTGACCGGACCAATCAGAGAACAGAAGGCGGAGTTTTGAACAACGTCGATTTCATGCGCAGTTTGCCCTGCTAAAAATGGCTGCCGGCACAAAGGAATTTACAAGAAAGCACGGTAAAAACTATTATTTCTTTAATTAGAAAAAACATATTTCTTAGCTGACGTTATAGCACAAGGGTTCCTGAACAGAAGGCGGAGTTTTGAACTACGCCGATTTCATGCGCAGTTTGCCCTGCTCAAAATGGCTGCCGGCACAAAGGAATTTACAAGAAAGCACGGTAAAAACTATTATTTCTTTAATTAGAAAAAACATATTTCTTAGCTGACGTTATAGCACAAGGGTTCCTGAACAGAAGGCAGAGTTTTGAACTACGCAATTTCATGCGCAGTTTGCCCTGCTCAAAATGGCTGCCGGCACGAAGGAATTTACAAGAAAGCACGGTAAAAACTATTATTTCTTTGCTGAGAAAAAATATATTTCTTAGCTGACGTTATAGCACAAGGGTTCCTGAGCTTAACAGTTCCTTAATCAATTCACAAAATGGTCAAATCTGCTGGATTTAAATTGTTTCGGTTTGACTTTTTCCAAACAGCCTCGGGGGCGCTACGAAAATAAATGATAAAAAATCGAATTTTATCTCAAATGTTTCATCCAGGCCAACAGTCAGTAAATTAGAGCCATATAATTACACACTGGTAGCAGAAAAAATATCCACCGAGTGGTTTCTGAGCTGTTTTTCTGAACAGTTAGCCTGTAAGTGCCGTGAATCCGATTTAATGTTAAAAAGGCTTGCCATATGACCTGGCCCTCGCCTTCCTACGCAGCTCTGCGCAACATACGTTACGGCCAAACGTTAACGATTGGGTAACCTCAGCATAGGCCACGCATCCAGCAAGAATCGGTTCTCTATGGAGAAAGCCCAGACCCTAGTATGAAGCGAAGTGAAGGACAAGGGTCTGGTTTTAACCAGGCTACCTCTGAACACAATATTTGGGAAGTGGTGGCGCAGTGGTTAGAGACAGTGGGCCTGTGATCGGAAGATCGCCGGTTCAAGCCCGGCAACCGACAACATCAAAAAATGTGGGTGGAAAAAGGTGAAACACCCACACCTGCCTCCACCCTCATTCACCCTACTCTGGGCCCCTGAACAAGGCCCTTAACCCCCACCATCTGCTCCCTAAACAGCTCTCTCTTGAAAATGAGTTCCCGTGGCTCAATGAGACTACATGTACCTGTATAAATAAAAGGTAAATTAAAAAAATGAAATATCTATACCCCTACCTGGTACCTCTAAACTGCCAGTCTCTCGTACTGGTGTGCTGGAACCCCTTTGTGGTTCTCCCAAACTGTCAGTCCTTCATACTGGTGCACAACAATATCATAGATATGTTAAGAAAGAAGAGAAAAAAAACAGCTCCTTACAATTAGTGATTGGTTCATTTCTGGTTGTAGAATCTGTCACCTCCTCGAAACCAGCACATCCTGGCCTGTCTTAATGACAGTTCAGTCAGAGATTTTATGTTCAGAAGTCTAGACTCCCCCATACAGTTTCAACTCCAAACATGGCGTCAAGGAAGATGTTGGATCATGTTCAAAGGACCAAACTGTTAGATGAAAACACTTTAAAGATGTTTACCCCAAATGAACCACACACTCATGGCAGGTGAAGATTTATCTCTGGCACAATTTTACTTGCAAGGACAGATATTGTAACAGTTCATTTCAATATGCATTTAATGTATCCACATGAAGCCCGGTCACAATGATCTGTGAAGTGCTGCATTGTCTTCTTGCTTTGTACATTAGCTTGACAAGGTTTCAGTGGGTGTCCTCAAAGCCACCTGCAGTGTCACATGGCCCTCCTGGCCTTCACAGATACAGTCCACGGGCAGGATGAGGGTGTTTTGCAGACAGCTTAGTTGTTTGTTTTAAGGGAAAGAACACTACTAATTATAAATCCATAACTCCATAACATCTGACCACATTCACTAACACAATGAATTTACTGCAAGCTGTATTTCCAAAACACATTGTTGTGAAGCCTGTGTACATTTACATGTCCAAATTATTCATACCTGCCAATTAAACATTGTTTAATTGCAAACCACTTTTCTTTAGAATATCTAGCAACTAAAATTAGTTGAGCATTACAAAAAACACAAAACATTTTTAGATTGGCTCACAGAAACATAAAGAGCTTTTTATGACCGTTTTAAACCAAGGTCAAGCACCTTTAGCTTGAACAGATGGTCCCTGCCACAAACACCTTATGATATAGTCTAATTGGCAGTAACACATTATTTATTAACCATTTAGTGAATTGGTCAATTAGCCTACCTCCCTGTTTACTTAGATTTACAAAACTGCAAGCCATGAACACCTGTCTAAGTCCAGGTACCGTAATTACAATTGCACATAATATGGATGGTTAAAGATCAAATCTCCACTGGAAACTCCATACACTTTGCTGCATGCTGTTGAGACTTCCTTCCTTGAGCCTTAAGTAATCCTTAACTTCTTTCTCCAACCATACTTTCTTAAAATATTTTAAAGTGATCTTGATCATATATTCTTTATTATTTCTGAAAGCTGTTTTGTTTTATTTTTATCTGTAGGTTTTCACTGCATCCTCAATCATTTTCTGTTTGGTGCCTAACCACCTATTTTAAGCAACTATGTACCATGATTCATACCAGCATACTGAAATGTTCAAATGCTAAAATAAACTATGAAAAATTATAGATGACAATTTGGCAAAGAACCAGTTGTAAATTGTCTCCTAGAGTACTTAATAGTTTGAGTCTCAGACTAAAGCAACATAATTTAAGAACATCTGAGTCTTGTTCTTGTATTAAGTAGGAGATTGATGGATCATAGCCTTGTGTGCTGTATTGAGTACCAAGTCAAAAGGTAACACTTCTGATTTACTTGACCATCTTCATTTAAACTCTTTCCCATGGGCTTGTATGCCCATGGCCATACATCTTGTTCTTTTGATTCATGATCAAAAGAACAAGAATCCAGCTACAAATGACTGACATAAGCAGTATTAGAGGTAAATTCAGGAGCCCTATCATCCAGGGGGAGCTCAGAGTGGAGCCGCTACACCTGCACATCAAAATACAAAGTACCGGTAAGTCAGCTGAGGTGGTTTGGGCATCCGATGCCTCTTTACACTTCTTGGCTTGCTGCACTGGGAGAAACTCTGAGGCAGAGGGGCAACTCCCTAGAGAGATTGTGTGTCCTCTCCAGTACAAGAAGACATTGAGATCCTCAAGGAGGAACTGGGAAGTGTTGATGTGAAGAAGAATAGGTGTCCTGCCTGGATTTGTTGTCTTCATGACCCAATCATTGATAAATAGCAGAAAATGGATGGAGGAACAATACAATATTTATAATCAGCATAAAAATGCCAAAATTGGTAGTTTGACAAACAGAACATTGGGACTCATTTTGTTGGTGGCAACAATTTAAAGTTAGCATCCCACTGGACAGCAATATTTCAGGACAAACTGAGATAATGGATCATATCTGTCAACAAAATGTAGTCACTTTGTCTAAAAAGATCCAGATAAAAAACACAAAGTGAAACAAGTTTTACTGTGATATGTACTGGAAGCCAGGAGCAATTTAATTTGCAGAAGATTTGAAGCAGGAGTGAAAAGGTTCACAAGTGAAGGGGAAGCATAATATTATTTCCTGGAATAATTTGGTTTTGTCTTTACTGGATTCTTTTGTGTTGTAGATCTTTGCCAGGAACAATGAGGATGTCAGGAGTCCAAATGGAGGTAAGTGAAGTTTTTGGATCAGACAAAATGGAAAGACAGAAAAGGCCAAGAAGCTAACGATACTTCTCCTTACTTGTGTTTGGAGGAAAAGCAAGATAGTACCAAATACCTTTTTCTCAAAGGAGGTTCTGCAAGGAGGATTCAATGAAGGATTTTTCGCAGAGGAGTTTTCATGAAGGGTTTTGAAGCACAGATACAACTAAATACAAATGTTACTCTTTTAGCACATGTAAGATTGTTGTTCAAGAGTTTGATGCAATAATGTTCACCGTGTACATTCAACCAAGAGTTGTGACTCAGCTTAGTCTTGTAGTCATGAGGTGTCTTATGGAACAGTTGTTCCAGGTGACATCACAAATTACGGCAACACACAGCAAAGAAAACACACTCATACTGCAAATAAATAGTTAATGGATAGCACAGTAACAACGGGATCCTAACACATGACATGTCTGAAAACATTTGAAAAAGTTCTTAATTACTTGACTTGAGTCTCTCAGTGTCTCACTCTTCTGTTGCTGAAATTTTGAATGTTCATAACATGTGTATGTCACACTTCCACTCAAAGTAATTTAAGAGTCACTGTGGGCATCAAGAATCGGTCTCAAACCCATCTCAGTTTAGTTTTAATAATTCTAAATCCTGAGAACTCTATATTTTTGTCAAGATGCTTGAGAATCTGTACAAATAAAGCCCTATTCGCACGGGATTAGCTTTACCTAGGGACCACATGCTATTTGTAATAATTACAGAAATTGTCTGTGTTGTTAATCCAATGCAAATCAGCCATGTCAGTAATTTGTTTAGTAAAAATTCCCCTGTAAATTACCTACCATATTTTGCTGAACTTAGATTACTTAGATTAGGTCCTGTGATAATACTAATCCTATGCAAATAGGCACCTCGGTGATTTGGACAGAAATAGGCGGGATCCAAGATGTAATTAAGCAGGTTTTGTTTTTGTTTAACAAAACCATTTGGAAAAATATAGCACAAGGCTTTTTTTTTTCCTTTTTACAGATGGCCTCCCTTCTCACCTTACAGCCATCCTCTCACCCCAATATGATTTTTTTTATAAAGGAAAGACAGAAAGTAAGACAACAAAACACAACAATTATCCACAAAAAAAGCACAAGGCAAACACACCCAACCTCTGTCTGCAATCCTGCAAAGTACATGACAGAACACAGCAACACATGCATAAAGAATAATAACATTCATGACTTTGCAGTAGATTTCCATAAATATACATGCCCATACTTACAAATGTATATACAGTATACATACATATACGTTCATATTCACAAACCCATCTACATATCTGTATATGATATCTACATATACATCCCTGCACCCATTTGTGTGTGGTTGTGAGCATGCATTAGTGAATAAGGTTCCTCGGATAGAACATTCAATAGTGACCGTGAAGCATCAGAGATCTGCTCCCCCAAGGCCTGAGGCAGACAAAGGGGTGATCAGAGCCCAAGACCCCAAGAAGGACCCCGAGCCCAGAGTCCCCAGGGCCACCCGAACAGGACGAGCCACTCACCAACTCCCCAGATCCGACCAAAGTGGAGAACAGGAAGAGCCCCACCAGCGACTACACACAATAACCCCCCGGGACCAACAGCAACAAACTCACAGGCCTCCATCGGCCCGCTGCACCGACATAGCGCCAGGCCCGGTCACCGAGGCCCGGGCAACGGGGACGCCCACCCCTCAGGCCCAGACCCGACAGGACCAGAGGACCCGAGCCCCACCAGGCAGCCACCAGGCCGAGCCGACACACGCCCAAGCGCCCAACCCCGACAGCGAGGGCCCCAAGCACGTCCGCAGGCAAAGGGACACCCAACCAGGGGGGCACGTGGCAGGAGCGCAACACCAAGTAGCCTCAGATGTATCAGAGAGGGGGCAGTCCAAGTCCCAGCCTAACACTTAGACATTCATACACAGACACAATCACACAGACCCACCCTCATCCTCACCCTCACTCACAGAAAGACAAACAATAACTACACGTTCCATTCATGATGTAAGGATGGCTCCTTCCTGTTGGTCTTGTCTTCATGTTTATTATTGTTTAGTCTTCATGTTTATTTTAGGTCCCCTTCTAGTGTAGTCTTCGTGTTTGTTCTATTTTAGTTTCCCATCTAGTTCAGCCTGCATTTAGGTCCCTGTCTAGTTCCCCGTCTAGTTCAGTCTGCATATCTCATGTTTATTTTAGGTCCCTGTCTAGTTCAGTCAGTCTTCATGTTTAATCTTCATGTGTATTGTAGGTCCCCTTCTGGTGTAGTCATGTGTTTAGGTTCCCTTCTAATTTAGTCCATTATTAGTTCAACCTAGAGTTTGTCACCCTGGTTTACCTTCCACGTTTCAGAGTTAGCCTTGTTCTGTTAATTGCTCCCAGGTGTGTGTCGTTACTTCCTGTCTTGTCTGTGTGTATTGTTGGCTTTATATTCTTATTCGCCCCAGAATTCGTTGTTTGGTTCACTTTGGAACAAAAAAGGAGACACGCTGAATACACGACAGACGCACATAATTTAAAGTTCCAAAAACCAGTTTAATTGATCATAAGTTTAAAAAGTCACAGAATACATTTGTTCTATTTCTAAAAGCCATTATATTTGTTTAAAAGAGAACCAGGGATAAAGAGTGGGGAGAGAGGGAAAGAAAGAAAAAGACATTGAATGCGCATTCAAGGAGACATACAACCTGAGAGTTGCTCCCTCGTAGCTTGTTCTTGCATTGCTCTCTGGAGGAGGAAGTCTGCTTCTTATATTCTCCTCTGTTGCCTATCTCTAAGCTCATGCTACAGGAATGTTTTTCTATCCTCGACTGATACCTAAACTCATGCTACAAGAATGTTTTTCTTACCCCTCAAAGTAAAAGTCCCTGCTATACAAACACTTACCAGACCGGAAACACAAGGATGTTCTTCTTACCCCTCAAGGTTGAGTGGAAAGTCCCTGTAGTGTTTTGCACAAACACTTGCCAAACAAGATACACTTCTGCTTGCCTCAACTTGTAGCAAATTAGGAGCAAATAAAACATGAAGACAAAATCCTATTTTATTTCACAACAAAAAACCCTTTGGACCTCAATTCCTGAGGTCCACCTCAAGAAATAAAATCACACAACTCATAATGTAGTTTAATGCATATGTACACAATATTCAATCAGTTTTTTTCAAAATCCTCCCAGTTATAATTTTTTTACTATTCTCATACTCTCTTTTATGTCTATAAACTTCGCGATCCTCTTTACTAGGGATTACACAAAAATGTTCTAGGAGAAAAATCAAAGATACTACACTCCCCGCACTCATTCCCACTGCCAGGGCAACCCTTTTATCTGGCCACCACATTTTGACTCAATTTATTAATATGCAAATTGTAGATTATACGGAAGTATATGCAAACTATGAACGATAATAATAGTAAGCGCTTTAAGATATTGCAGAATTATGAACCTTAAGTTTCCCAAGTTCCTCATCCAGCAGCAAGGCAGCTGTCTCCCTTGAACACACAAAAATAGAGAAAGAACACAAGATTTATATCACAGAAACATTAATATACTTTTTGAATTTGCCACACGTACTCAGGGGCATTCCCCTTGGGTGCTCGGGAATGTCCTCCTATGTTCCCGAGTTTTCTTCGTGTAATGTGAGACTCTAATATGTAGTGTTTTTATCGTTTTAGGTGTCTGTTCTATGTGTACATGTTCCAGCACCGAGTGGCCCCATTAAACAGAGTCTTTCTGGGCCCGCACGCAACTTTACTTGGCTACTTTCGTCTATCAAGGTACAAGAGTTCGAATGCGACCTCTTCTTGTCGTCCAGCCCAATCCTTTAGCTCCTTCCTGGTTCACGGGCTGGAGCACACTGAACCGTGTGGATCCCCTGGCATTGACACGCACTGCCTGTGGTATGCGTTCAGCGACCCCACACGGGTCCGTACTTGACCAGAGCTGTCTGGTCTTGCCTCCTTTGAAATCTGTTGAGAAAATCTAAACCACAAACTTTCGACTTGTTAGATTACAACAGGGCCTCTTGGTTTAACCCAATTCACTCATCTGAGAGAAGGCCCAAACATGGGTAAATCCATGTGAGTTAAATTATTCTCGACTGTCTATCCATAAACCCACTTGCAATGGTACTGATAAATCAAATTCTAAAACGTAAGCCAATTTCTCCAATGTTCTGTTAAAATTTATACCCAGAAATGTGCAATAAAACAAAAATAGAGTTCCATCCTTACCCTCTCAGCTGGAGCATTTCCAAGAACCACCTATAATAAACAGAATGTGCCACAGCAAACAACACCCAATAAATTATAAATCAGTAGTACAAAGAATGAATCATGCATGTTAGTTGGGTTTGAGAGAGACTTAATCTTCATTAGGGTTAATTATGAGTAGTTTTTTAGGCGGTTCATACTTACAAAAATACTGTACCTTTTCACTCGGCTTATAGCAGGAATTACACACATAACAATAACATCACAAGCGGCGGCAGAGCATAATTTAAAAAAAATAACATAGCAAGCGGCGGCAGAGCATAATTCTAAACAATAACATAGCAAGCGGCGGCAGAGCATAATTCACAAAACATTGTACACCTGTGGTTCTATACACCCTGAGTCAATAAGTCACATGTCGTCTCGTCAAGTCAATTGCTATAATTCTACAGAACCATCATATTTCTAAACACCCTCTGATCAGGTCCACTTCAGGTTTGAGTGGTTTGAGCCTGCAGGCCAGGAAACACTTCCAAGGGGCGTCCCCCATCCTGCTTCACACACTTTCACAGAGGAAAAAAAACAGTGTTGTTAATTGCTCATTTGAAATATGCTTGCATCAATACTCCTTCCTCCATGACATGATTAAAGAAAATAAAACGTTCAAGACCGATGTCGCCTCATATCAACGCAAGTGAACTTTGTTTATAACGCCAATTTATCAGTTATCCTTATTCTTTGTATACTAAAATGTATTTACCATCTTTTAGTTAATTAGTTATCATTTACAATCTAGTTATTTCTAATTAGTTATTTCTAGGGACCAATTTCAACCTTTCTATTTTTAGAAACGTCTGTCAGCCCCTTAACCCCCTTTTGAAACAAAACTTTACCTTGTTTCAATCATGCCAAAGTTATTTGATTAATAAATTGGAAATTGTGTCTAAATTTAATTTACCATCCTTTAACCTAAGCACTAGTGTCAGATGTTTCCTAAACCTCAGCCTATTGCCACCACTAATTTGGTTTTCACAACCATATAGCTAACTGTACTCTACGATATCATCTCATTTTCTTTAAAATTATAATCATTTACCAAAATGTACCCCTTGTGACACATCAGAATCCCAACATGCACTCCGCCAAGGATAACTGCAAAAACAGAAATATAAAAGTTAACTCGTTTTAGGGTCAGGAGCTGGGATCATTTCCCTTGCTTTCCTTAAGCTTCACCACAGAGTTACAGGAACCAGAAAAAGCAAGTCGTCAGATCCACCTGAGCACAGTATAACTGAGAATCATGAGGCCCGCGCTAGCAGGCCCTAAATGTCGCCTATGTGTTTCATTAAAAAATTTATCATAGCAACTGTAGTTTTGATCCCGGCTACTAAGATCAACGACAGATCCTCACAGATCAATATGGGGTGCGGCCTTTGCTGGTATGAGTGACTTCAGGACCATTTGTTCTCTTGTCTGTTTGGAGAACGTGTTCAGCTTTCTCTTGTTCCAGCCCCCAGTGAGACGTTCACTGGGTTCTGATTCTCGTCCGGACCCCCCAAATCCGGACCGTATATCCTGGCCATTTGTGTCTGATGACCATGTTTTGACAGTTCTTTGAGAAAGTCTTTGCCTCTGCTCGGCTGAAAGTTTTTGTGGACAGTCTTTTGTTCTTTTGGTGCCTTTGTTGTTTTCAGTCGTTCCTTGCGTAAGCCCCTCAAAAGTTCTTGAGCAAGGTTGCATATGAGTCCAGCCATGTTGTTGTTCTTCCCAGTGAAGTCACAGTGAGTCAGTTTCTGGACACACCTTCATATTAAATCTGATCCGATCTGATCAATAACCACAGTAGCTGAGATTCAAAAGTCAGATGCTGCATGTGTTTTGACAGAGGCCTATCTTAATGCATATTTACCATTATGTGTTCTGTATAGATGAGGTGGGATTCATAAGACTCACTCTTGCCGTTCCATCAACACTGTTCAATGAGGCTATTTAAAAAATTAAAAAATCATTAACAGACCAGGATCAAATTAATTTTCTGTTAACAAGCTCTATTATGGATCCTTCGACGGAGGCATCTTTTAATCTGATCTGCACAACAGATCCAAAACATTAGTTTACCTAAAAGTGAAATAATCAATTTTACCCTGAAATCAAAAAATACTGTAGCCTACTTTTATTTCAGAACGTACAATGTACGGTCTTCTAAGACCCCCTTGCTAGTATACAGTCTATGATAATTAGCAAATTCCTTGAGCCTTCTAAGATCTGCCTTCTTGTTGGATTTATTTATGTATCGTGTATATTTTCATGTCTAAACCGCACAGCTAGATGCCCTCCTAAATTGTCAATTTGAGATTATTAAGCTCAGTGGCTCATTTATTCAAAGTAAAAATATGGGCTCGTTCATTTTGGCCTGTTGTTCCAGGTATATAACTATTAGTCCAGGGGTGTCAAACTCATTTTGATCTGGGGGCCGCATACAGCTTAATCTGATCTCAAGGGGGTCAGACCAGAATACTCATTCCAAAAGTCCATTTTTTTCCTTTGTATTAGTGCAAAGAATAAATAAATTATAAAAATATTAACATTAAATTAATTGTCCTTTTACACTTTTACTCAGTTTAACATTTAAGTGCATTACATATTAAAAAACTGATCAGTGATTGCACGTTTTAAAACATTTATTCAACAAACTGTTTTGTTAAATACCCTGATGCATGCTCAATAATCCAGGTAGAGAAATCTAAAAAAGCTAAATCTGGGCTTCTGGACATACAAAAAAAACAGTTCTGTTAAAACCCTTTCCTGCATGTTAAAAGTGCATCAAAATTTAGAAATGAATGAATTTTAAATCCATTTTCCACATCTAGGAAGCAACTGTGAACCCATAAATTGAGCTTCGAGCGTAGCTGTTTTATTACTGCAGATTTTTAAGAAAATAGCGTTTATTTTTTTTTTTTTATTATTTTTTTTAATAATTCAGATTCATCTGCGGGCCGACTAAAGCCCCCTGCCGGGTCTTTGTCATCCCTTAGTCGATTTTTAAAGTCCAACTCTCCACTTATTATAAATTGAGATTCAATTTATGTCCTCAATAGATTAAAATTAAAGATGTATTTATTTAAGACCTGTCTGTGAGGGCTACTCCCTCCTTAGCACTTTGAGATTTCCATTAATGAAAAGTGCGTTATAAATTGAATTCATTACTATTATTATTATTATTTATTTTTCTTCCAACCCCAATCTGTCCTCTTCTTTTATTCATCTGACTCCAAACAGTTATTAAAATCTGCACCTGCATCCTTTTACTTTTATTAAATGTTTCAGAACGAATAACCCAACTGGATGACTAAATTAAATAAATAAAAATGACTCCGACCTGTTTTTGGTTTTTCTAGAAATTATTATGCTCCTGTCTGCAGTACCTTTTTTCGTCCATCAGGGGTCTCCATTATACTCAGGCTCAGTGTTTGCCAGGTGTACGATAATTTTCGTAGTTGTACGATAATTTTGCCCTCTGTACGATGTGCGATCAATAATCCCGACAAAGGCCAAAAATACAATAATTTCGCCATTCTGTGAACGTGTAGTTGTGACCGGTTTCCATCAGCCTGTCGCAACTGTCTGTCGGAGTTTTTCGTGAACCCTGAAGGCGTCTTGGAATTCCAGCTAATCGTGCTTTTCCAAATGTGACAGAAGACTTTCTGTAGAGCTCTTTAGTTGCCCCCAGACAATAATGCGTATTAATGTCTATGGTTCCCCCCAGTACTGACGCCACAAAGCTGTGAGTGCCTGTTAGACGCTACAGTACAGTACTTATTATTTTGTTTATAATGGGTGTACGATAATCCTACATTTCTCACCTGGCAACCCTGCTCAGGCTATACACGAAACGACTGTGTTTTGCGGCTTCCGGTCAACGCTCACAAGACATGTTACACGTTCACTGGAACTATTCACAAAAGTACGTAATCCACTTTCTCTGCTTCTTATATTGGAAAATGCAAGTATGATGCGTTCGGTTCTACCTCCCCACGTCCTATACACAAATACACAAATTATAAGAACGACGACGACGTCTCGTGAACCACGTCGAACCTTGTGGCTCGTTAGCTTTGCTGTTAGCTGCTAAGTTTGTCTACAAAGACTAAATTTGGATTATTTAAAGTCGATATTGTTTATCTACACGACGCGCCACTGTACGCTTTGTTAGCGAATCCGATGTGAGCTGTCTACCGTTACAAAGTTATAAAATGTCCGCTGTTAGGCAGCCTATGCTATGCTAACGGGAGGTTCACTGCAATTTTCCAACTTTCCCGTTTGTTTAAGTGTTATAACCTAAAATTATTGAGATAGAATGTCATAATCCTTTTTGATCAATCCTTCCAACTGTGACGGTTCATTCGGCCCTAATTAATTTGTCTCGAACTGTCCGCAAATATTTTATTTGTTTATTCAAAAAACTGTACAATCCTGAGGCCTTCTAGCCTGGTTAAAACCAGACCCTCGTTCAGAGCTGAGCTGAAGTTCTATTTTTTCATTTCACCCACATTCACGCTGTAGAAAATGATCTAATCCTGTTAAAATGGAGAAGTGTAAACCGTTTTAATGTAATGTTTATTTTGTGTTTCAGGAACCCAGCACCAACTCTTGAGGAGGTGGAGAATTCGTTTATTACTCTATTAACTGCTGTATCTAAATAAACTTTGTTCTAACTTCATCGCCTCAATATTTGTTTCATATTTAATCCTCAGATAGCTTGTGACAAGTTTAAGAAGAAAAAGCAATCCATAAATATGTCATACAGGCTAAAAATACAGTAGTTATTATTTTCCTCCCTCTGTTTTTTTTAATTGTACTTTTACAAACAACTTTGTCCCCTTAAGACTATAACAACTTTGTCTTTTAACAAAGTGCATTTGGATATTTAAAGGTAATGCATTATTTTGAGCTCTATACATAACTGATAAAATATTATCTCCTCATTTCAGATTTTTTTTTTTTTTTTTTTAATTCCCGATTGTTTCAGATATTTTGGATTATGCTTCTTTGGACTTATTTCTGCTAGTTTCAGATTTCAGATTGCTTCTCATAAACATTAAATATACCATACTCCTCAGCTGCAGTTTTTTCTTCTCCAACCTGTCTTTCTCTTTCCGGATTTTAAGTATTTGTTCCCACATTAGGTTTATAGTGCTTTTTAGTTCTGAGTGCTGATCTAGTTCTTTTAACCCTTTTTTTAAGTAGTTTTTCTTGTTTTTTGTCCTGAACTGACAAAGACATTGCATTTTATTTTATTTTTTTAATGATTTTAATCTGCTCGGCCAATGTTTTAAGCAAGGTTTTCTCAAGTTGTTTGCTGAAACTCTCCTCCATGTCACACACATACCAAGCCTATTAATCTTTATTGATACTGGAACAACCAGTGAGACCACAGTTATTCCCCGAAAGGAATGTCCTTTAGCAATCTGAACGTTCCTCAGGGGCAAGCCAGATTACCAGGATTCTTTTACTGCAAATTCTCACACAGGAACTTTTTTCTTGTAACTCATTCACGCAGTTGGCCTTACAGTTTTTGACAAAAGACAAAACATCAAACATGAAAGACAATGGACAGGCCAACTTTTGCACTTCATTCACGCGAGACTCTGACGCCAGAAAACTTCAACAATGAAAATTTTATTATTTTTTTTTAGAACCTTTTGAGTGTAAAACAAGATTGGTATGGTCGTGTGTTGACTCCTCACATTGCCAGGAACCCCACTATTTTAGAACATAAAAAGATTTAGTATTCTGTGACTACTTTTATTTTATTTTATTTAACTGGTCCAGTTTGGAACTGTATCGGATTATTTTATCAGCGAAAGTCAGCGCGTTTTCCTCAATTT
Organism: Garcialebias charrua; assembly: GCA_038048925.1. Classification (NCBI taxonomy): domain Eukaryota; kingdom Metazoa; phylum Chordata; class Actinopteri; order Cyprinodontiformes; family Rivulidae; genus Garcialebias; species Garcialebias charrua. Next base: position 14,166 of record JBBPBX010017747.1, on the reverse strand, counting down.
CTCACTCAGTCCCACACTTTCTTTATTTTATTTGTTTGTGGGTCTGATTTTAATACCTTTATTCCTAGTGTATTATAACGTATTTTACGCATGGTAATATACAATACACCACCTCACCAGATTCCGCCTCTACTCATTATGACTCAAATTATAAGTAGATTTAATTGACACTGTTTTATAGTTAGCCACAAAACCTAACGAGACTTACAGTAAACTTAGTCTAGGGTTACAGGAGTGATGGCGAATATTTATTCTAAAACCCCACTCCCCCTCAACCAGATGGACCCGTCGGACCACCGGTGGCTCGACCACTGCGTGTTTTTACTCTGGAATCTGGAGTCTTGGCTGGAAACTTATAATTCTACTTTTAATTTTAACGTTCCCTTTTTTTTCTTTTTACACGTATTAACCCTGGAGTCCAACACACTGAATAAATTTAGCCTATAAAATTTCCAATCACAGATTTCGTTTAAACAGGAATCTGCTTACCTTTTTGTTGAGGTGACCAGTCAGTATTCAGTGTTCTGGACTAGCTCTTTCCCTTCCTGTCCGCACGTGCAACCATCTCGGTAGGACCTCCAAATTGTTGGCTTTATATTCTTATTCGTCCCAGAATTCGTTGTTTGGTTCACTTTGGAACAAAAAAGGAGACACGCTGAATACACGACAGACGCACCTAATTTAAAGTTCCAAAAACCAGTTTAATTGATCATAAGTTTAAAAAGTCACAGAATACATTTGTTCTATTTCTAAAAGCCATTATATTTGTTTAAAAGAGAACCAGGGATAAAGAGTGGGGAGAGAGGGAAAGAAAGAAAAGACATTGAATGCGCATTCAAGGAGACATACAACCTGAGAGTTGCTCCCTCGTAGCTTGTTCCTGCATTGCTCTCTGGAGGAGGAAGTCTGCTTCTTATATTCTCCTCTGTTGCCTATCTCTAAGCTCATGCTACAGGAATGTTTTTCTATCCTCGACTGATACCTAAACTCATGCTACAAGAATGTTTTTCTTACCCCTCAAAGTAAAAGTCCCTGCTATACAAACACTTACCAGACCGGAAACACAAGGATGTTCTTCTTACCCCTCAAGGTTGAGTGGAAAGTCCCTGTAGTGTTTTGCACAAACACTTGCCAAACAAGATACACTTCTGCTTGCCTAGACAAAATCCTATTTTATTTCACAACAGTATATATACTCTGTCTGCAGTCAGTTTTTTGTCGGGTCATTCGTTCGTTTTCCCCTGGTGTGTCGTGTCCAGCTCCTTGGTCAGTGAGTACGCCTCTTCATGTTTGAGTTTCAGTATTAAGTCACATGTTTGAGTTTTAGTATTCCTGCCACTGTTTGAGCTGCAGTTTCCTAGTTTGTTGTAGTATTAAGCCACAGTTCCTAAAGTATTGAGTCAGCTACAGTTCTAGTTCTAGTTTCAGTTCTTGCTACAATTCTTGAGTTGTTTTCACTGCCACGTCAGTGCTTTTATCCAAGTGACTACCTGTCTGCACCCACTGGGTTCTCTCCCACACCGTAACGTGACACATGATCCCGATGCACACTCTATACCCCCTAGGTCCAAGACATGTACCTGCCCCCTACATGGGGCAGCCCATACCCAAACCTAGGAGGTAGACCCATTCAGAAAAAAAGCACAAGGCTTTTTTTTAATTAATGTGCTGCTTGCTTTGGCTTTTATACAGCTAGTTCCTTTACTACAGATGAAAGCAGGTGTGGAGACACACAGGTGATCAGCTGACCCATCCATTCATCCATCAGTTATATTTACCTGCTTCTTCCTTTTCAGGTTGCGAGAATCACTGGTGCCCATGTCCAGCCATCACTGTGCGAGAGGTAGGGGGCACCCCGGACAGGTCGCAAGTCCATTTCAACTGGTAGGTCAGCAGATGCATGGACGCTCACGCACGTAGCTGGTGACAGGTTGTCCATCAGAAATTAACTTGGCTTTTTTAACCTTTTTACAGCCAGTCGGACCTGCCTCCTCCTCAACAAGTAGATTAACACAATTTTATATTGTGTAATCTTTAGTTTTCTTTAAGTCAAAGTCAAAGTCAAAGTCAACTTTGTTGTCAAAACTGCAATATGTACAGGACATACACAGGATTGAAATTGCATTTCTCTCAGTCCCTCGGTGCAACAGTAACCATTTAAACACTAAAACACTGAAACATTTAATAAACATAAGCATAAAATGAAATAATAAAAGTGTAATACTGTCCTGAGTTTTTGCATAGTAGTTTTTGCATAGTAGTAGTATGAAAGTATGAAAAGTTACACCAACACTAAAACACTAAACATTTAATAAACATAAGCATAAAATGAAATAATAAAAAGTGTAATACTGTCCTGAGTTTTTTGCATAGTAGTAGAAAAGTATAAAAAGTATATCTGTAAAAAAAATGTAAGTTCTGGCATTGACATTTGTAATAGAGTGACAAAGCAGCATATGAAGTATTTAGTGCTGATTCATAAAACCACTTCAAAGCCTGAGACCGTCCCAGCCCGCACATTTAGCACATTATCTGGACCGGCCCGGTCTTGACAACGCAGCACGTTAACATCATATCCGGAAGATGTCCGTAAATTTCAGCTAAATCTCAAGCTTTGGTTATCCCGTGCGAATGTGCCACATAAAAAGCAGGCGTTGGGGAGTAATTTATTTATTACATGTGGTCCCTGGGTAGAACTAATCCTTTGTGAATAGGGCTTTAGTTATTTTGTTTGATTGCAAGTGTAAAAATGGAGTTTTCCCCACATTTTTGTCTCCAAGCAGAGGTTGAGCCAAATGTGACACTCTCTTAAGAGCTACAGAAAATCCAAAAACCTTGAAAAAGCCTGGATAACTATTGCTCATACCAATTTTAAAGATTACAAAAAATTATGTTTCCTTAAAAACATAATCTTAAAATATGTCTGATTTTAAAAGTACGCGTATTACTTTACATTTAAGAAAACTATATATTTGGTGTATGAATGTGTGTATGAATGGGTGGATGGTTGTTATTGTAAAGCGCTTTGGGGCCCCTCATAGGGGGCTGGAAAGCGCTATATAAATAAGCTCCATTTACCATTTTTTTACCATTTTAATTCATTAGAATTTTGAGCTTATGCACATTTTGCATGGTGATATATTTAAACATAAGGTGTGCGCTCCAGTTTTTTATTACAATGTTTCCACCAATATCATAAAAACATCAATGACATCTGAAACAGCCTACAGCCAGCTGTCTTTGAACTGAAGTCCATGTGGTGCCACAGTCTCCCTTGATGAAGAATTCTCCCAGTGAGCAGCAGATACCCCTCCATTCACATGGGGTCCACTAAAACTCCACCCTCGCAGCCACCTGGTGATGTACGCAGCAGGATTATCAAGGATGTTGTCTTTAAAACCTTGACAAGCTGCCACCTTGCTTCTCATACCCCATTTCATTTGTTTATTTGTCCATTATCTTTGGTTCCTTTAATTAGGTTTAGCACATGAAACACAACTGTATGCATAGGATCTGAATGACGAGAGTGTCTTTGGTGACAAAAACACCACCAGTGAAGGGTAATGGTCCCACCCACAGGGAGGAAGATCTAAGAAGGTGATTAACGAACACCCAGAGGATGAAGCCAACAGGAGGCAGCATGCATGTGTGTCTTGTTGAATGTCTTCATGCACTTTTTCATAATCCTTATTTGACTATTTTTATTTAATTTATTCTATACCAAGATAATTTTGCTCCTGTTCCTGATGTGCATGAAAAAAGTGAGTCTGTCTCCCTTTCCTCACTCACATTGCTTTCCACCAAGCTCCCAAGGTAATCTGAATCATTTTGCTCACAGTCATGTTGAGATGCTGACAGGGCGAGCAGTTCCCATCAATCTAAATAAGATTCAGTGATGTAGCCCATACATTTTCCCCATGTGAATGTCCTCCCCATGAGAGGGAGTGTTAAAAAAAAGGTGGCTCGGATGGTGGAATAAGTCGAGCTCAATCTCCAACCAAACATAGAGGCCTATTTTATCGAGCTATATAAAGGCCAGGTTGATGGGGTTCTAAAAATATGGTGGTCTTAAATTTCTAGACATTCTTGCTCTGATAAAAGGATACAGCGACTCAGTGTTCCACTTTTTTATTCTGAGATGTGCTCCGTACGTCTGCCCTGAATTCCAATGAGGAAAATCCTTTCCTTTATCACTTTCTGCAACACATTCACTCTCCTAATCTCTTAACCTTCTTTATATTGCCACGTTGTCATCAAAGTCTTCAACACTGCAACGTCTGCCATTTGTCACATTAGGCTCCACTATTCCCAGCAGGCCATGTGACGCTTCAAACCTCCGGCTTTCTCAATTACAGTCACAATCTGAGCATAATTTATCTCGCCTATGATTGAAAGCATGCTTTGGCCGTAACTTTCCTGTGACAGAGTGTTTATGTGTTTGACACCAGATGCAACGATTTATAAAATGTGGTGATGATGATGGATGATAATGTTGTCAAGGTTGGCAGAGAATTTCCAACTATTAAGGACACTGGGGTTAAAGCACAGATGGAAGGGGTTAAATGATTTTCTGCCATGGTTACTCCTCCTGCCCACTTTGTAAAATGATAAGTATACCAGACGAGGTAAAAGGGAGTGATGTTTGGATAATCAGGGAGGGATCCCTATTGGCTAACCATTGCTCAACCTAAAAGCTACTCAGACAAAACTTGTATCATGTAAAACCAAAAGCTCTGCATATTGATGGGCAAATCCTTTCTGTCTCGTTCGGTTATTCAGAAGTGAAGCTGGCAACATCTAGTTTGTGGGCGCAGCCATGTTGGACATTTGGAGCCAGAGTTGTGAGGCTGCGTCTGCTTCTGTGTGGGTGAGGCTACTCCCACATGCACAGTCATGTTTCTTAAAGCATCAAATATCTAAATATGATCAAACGTATTAGAAAGATGAAGATTTGAACATATAGCAGCTAAGTAAGACATCAACGCAAGTTTTCAATTAAACTGTGAATCATTATTAGAACTGCTGAGAATAGTTGTTGCTGTTTTCATAAATACTGAGTATTTTTATTTTATTCATTCATTCAACCTTTATTTAGTCAGGTAAATCTTATTGAGCCTCATGGGCTCATTTACGAAAGCGACCTGCTAAAACTAAAGAATGATGAACAGCAATGGTAGAATTTCCTTAAACAATAAACAATAGAAAACAAAAGAGAGAAAAAAACAAAAGAGAGAAATACATTTTTTTTAACAAAGTATCAAAAAACTAGCAAAACATTATAAGGTAGATGTATAAAATCAAAGACAGGAACAAATCTGCATTGGTTTTTGCCAGGATTCCAACAGATTCTGAAAACCATTTAGAGAAGTCAAGGTCGAGAGCTTCAGATCTTTTTGTAAGATATTCCATGAAGCAGGAGCGGAGTAGGAGAAGGCCCTTTTTCCAAGTTCAGTCCTCACTGACGGAACACTGCAGGTAATCATGTCCTGAGAGCGCACACTGTAGCTGCACTCACGCAGAGACATGTAGGAGGAGATGTCTTTGCGTGAGTGCAGCTACAGTTTATGTATCTATATTTTACTGTATGTTGTTTTGGACTGTGAGTGAGATCATTTAGGGCAAGACACATCCAGTAAACACGATGCAAAGAGTTTGCTGAAAGTTGAACAAGTAGCAAAGGGATACCATAACTGTTTCATGCAAAATTACTAATGAAAGTTGGAGTTTTTATTTTTATTTTTTGCTGATAAAAATATCTTCTCATTATCTTACTTAATTAAAAGGAGCCACACATGACGACAGGAAAATATTTTGTTACCAAGTTTACTTGCAAGGACATTCATTGTTGGTTTACACAGATATTTCATTGAAGCCCAGTCGCGAGGAGCTGCACTGGACAGTATGCAAAATGTTCTTTTTTATACATTTATATCAATTAGAGCTGGCAATTCTAACCTGAACCCGGAGCCCGACCCGGCCCGACCCGGATTAGGGCCAAGCCACAATAATGGGCTTAATGTGTGGCCCGGAGCAGTGTTGGACTTTTGATTGTGTCAGTGGATGCACGCAGCTGAAAATCCAATTATATGGCAACATGGCTTCCCATACTTTCACCAGCCGCATGTGGCCATTTGACTGCATAGTGACTGGCCTTGAAAGAGGTTAAAAAAAGTTAAGTTAAGCTTCAGATGGGATTATCCTGACAGGTAAAAATCCATTAAAGCACAAATGGATGTTCAATTAGCCACTTCACTTAGCGGACATGCTCGGCTGACAACACAAACAGGTGAGATCCCAAAATAGCTGTCATGTCAGAGCAGGGTCCATGTCTGAATAATGCAGAATGCAGGCAGAAGCAGGGATTTAATGCACTTTGATGACCATGAAAGGACAAAAACCCCATCAGCTCCAATCTTCTGCCCCCTTTTACACAGCCACACACACGTCTGCCGACCGTTAATAACTATATAAGCATTCAAAGATTAATTAAAAATGTAAAAGATTCAGACCTGGGGCGGAGCTGCAGAACTCAAGTTCAACAGAGAACGGACTGTGGCTCCCCCTCAGAGTCATACATGGCTCTGAGGGAGAGGGAGCAGAATGCTTTTACCTGATGAAAAATTTTCTAAGTCCCAGCCTTCTACAGAAATTGCATAGTGAACCTTTAATGTATTTGTATCATTGCTGTTCATCATTCTTTAGTTTGTAGCAGGTCGCTTTCATAAATGAGCCCTCAAGGCTCAATAAGATTCACCTGACTAAATAAAGGTTGAATGAATGAATGAACTTGTTGGGTCGGGTGGGTTTTGGAAATTATAGCTACGGGCTGGGGCCAGGTCGGGTCTGATTTTTTTGGCCCAAATGCAACACTAATGTCAACTACTACAAGTCACGATGACCTCAGCCTCCCAGCTCACAGATTCTGAGATGCAGTGGTGGGCACCAGCCCGCTAAAGCGCAAATCCGCTAATTGCAGACCTAAACAATGTGTTAGCGCTTTAGCTTTAGCGGATTTACTAATTTTTATAATTCATAAGCGGATTTGCGCTTTTTCTATTTAAAATGCAGTACCGCTAATAACTAATTATCTATAATCTATAATGCGTCACCGCTACGCGACGCGTCAGCGCCTCATTTGCCCTGCTCAAAATGGCGGCCACAGAAGCAAGCCCGCACGAAGGACTTACTTTACAAGAAAACACGGTAAAAACAATTATTTCTTTGCTGAGAAAAAATATATTTCTTAGCTGACTTTATAGCACAAGGGTTCCTGAGCTTAACCGTTTCTCGAAATGGTCAAATCTGCTGGATTAAAAAAAGTAGTTCGCCATTTACACTTTAGCGCTTTTAAATTAGCTTCCGCTAGTTTTCCTAAGACATAAGCGTTTTTGAAATTGCGGACCTAAATAAATTATTAAGCGCTTTAGAAATAGCGCAACTAATTTTTGGATTAGCGCTGCCCACCACTGCTGAGATGTCCAGTGCCTGCAGGCTCCTTTCTGAGAAGAAAATAACTCCCTGAACTCAAACACATTAATTTAACAATAGTTAGTGATAAACATCCTTGACCTTGACCAAAATTCCCTGCCATTTTATGTCTGTTAGCTTGAATCTGTTTCTTAGCATGAATTCCTTTGTGATTACTTAGCCTGATATCACTCTAACTGCTGTCTACTACAGGTAAGATACTCTCAACTCACAATTACTCTAAATCAAAATCATATTAACCTTGAAAACAGTGTTAACAGCAGTGCTTCTTCCTTTAAATCAGTGGTTCTTAACCTGGGTTCGATCGAACCCCAAGGGTTTGATGAGTCGCTCGCAGGGGTTCGGCGGAGCCTCTGCCATGGAGGTAAAAAAAAAGCCCTGGAATATTTTATACCATTTGTCACAACATATCTTTGCGAGCAATCCTTTTCGAGGATGCTGGACATAAAAACGAAGAAAAGGAACAGACTTTGCTGTGAAGATGACATGAGAGTAGCACTTGCCAAGGTGAAGCCACGCATATCCGAACTGGTCTCTCAGAAACAACAGCAGAAGTCACATTGATTTGCAGGAATGTAATTTGAGCAATGCTTTACTCTGGCCCCCAAATATTATTTTGTGTATTCAAAACGACAAAAAAAAAAAAAAAGTTAAATTCTTCAAATAAATCCTATTTTATTTTTAATTAAAAAATTGTACAAAAATATTTTTGGGGATGAAACTCTTATGGGGACAGAATAAAGTAATACCGTAATTTTTTGTGAGTTCATGCACTGTGTTGGTTTTGTTCTTTGAGCAAGGTGATGTTGATGCACGGCTCATTTTGTGCACCAGTAAATTGAATTTGGAATTTGGATGAAAAAAAAAATCATATTTTATTTATTACCAAAGAAGGGTTCAGTGAGTGGGCATATGGTGGGTTCGGTACCTCAAAAAAGGTTATGAACCACTACTTTAAGTGGTTGACAGGTTTAGCTATGTATTTATTTGCACTTCTTGTACCATACTGTATTCATTCTGTCACATCTATCTTCTGGCCATTGTTTCCTCTCATTGCAGAATTAGGGAAAGTGAAGAAGAGAGAAGCCTGAGTAACTCCAGCAGCCGCCAAAGTTTTAAAAAACTGCAGAGGGTGCCACATCTTAAAATCGCCGACCTTCATCAGACATATGCTCCTATGTACGTGACGCTACGAGCAAGACGACAAGCATATGCAGATATGTGACACTTACTTCTCCGCATCCCTGGCATCTGTCACAGCCACTAGCTTGTAGTCTCTGGAAAGTTGCCATGTGGGTTCTTCAAGTTCGACACAAGTGTGTTGCCAGTGCTATTTCGCTAACGTGGTGCCAGTAGGCCTATTGTTTCTCCCTTGTCTCCTTTTTTGTGTTTACACCCATCCGTGGGCCTTCATGCTAGCTGTGCAGTTTGATGTTACATGAAGACGAGCAGCACTGGCAAAAGACTACAGATGGGACAGAGGGAGAGTAAAAAAAGAGGAAACAAAGACCAGACCTAACTCCTATTCTGTCAGCTGTGGGAGAAATGAAACGCAATTTGTTCAGTCAGAATTGGCCATTGTTTTCACGAAGATTGTTCTATTCAAATGATGACATTGAAACAACGTTGGTATGAGTCCGCAGAAGGCACAAGGACACGGCAGATAGATTTTCACGAACAGGAACTATTTTCATTATTATGGTAAAAAGAAAACAACCTTGATGGAGCCTGATTAATAATCTGGCAGCGAGCATTAAACTGACAACAAACGAGGCAAATGAATAGCTGTGATTTTTTTCCCCCCAACTTTTTTGTGGGGTTGTCATCTTTTCAAACAAGACACACTGGTGATCTCAAGTCTTGTTTTCATGCTGATAAACAACAGGCTTATTTGGGGGCAGTGGAGCTTCCAGGGTGAAATAGCTGGTATGATGGCTCCGTTCCTTAACCATTTTTTTTCTCCATTTGAATATTTGCATGTTTTCTCGATGTGCTCATTGACATTTGTATTTCCCAGTAAGTGTCGAGGCAGGATGCCAACCCCTCCCCCCCTCATTTCCCTCTGAGCATGAATTTATAAATTGAAAAACTAGGCAAAAATGACCTTAATCCGCTCTCCGTCATTCTGCAGGAAATGTTCATGCTCTGCAGGGACTGGGTTTACAGCCACCATCTGTTGCATTTTTCATTAACGAAATCTATTTCTTCATTTAACCATGCATGCTCAGACAATGCTGTGGCTCCCATAACGCCCCTAAATCCTGGATCGGAAAAGAATGAAAACACCAACTTGCCATAGAGAACACATNTAAGGGGCCCTATTGGCTATTACCTGTTATGTCACCGCTACGCGACGCGTCAGCGCCTCATTTGCCCTGCTCAAAATGGCGGCCACAGAAGCAAGCCCGCACGAAGGACTTACTTTACAAGAAAACACGGTAAAAACAATTATTTCTTTGCTGAGAAAAAATATATTTCTTAGCTGACTTTATAGCACAAGGGTTCCTGAGCTTAACCGTTTCTCGAAATGGTCAAATCTGCTGGATTAAAAAAAGTAGTTCGCCATTTACACTTTAGCGCTTTTAAATTAGCTTCCGCTAGTTTTCCTAAGACATAAGCGTTTTTGAAATTGCGGACCTAAATAAATTATTAAGCGCTTTAGAAATAGCGCAACTAATTTTTGGATTAGCGCTGCCCACCACTGCTGAGATGTCCAGTGCCTGCAGGCTCCTTTCTGAGAAGAAAATAACTCCCTGAACTCAAACACATTAATTTAACAATAGTTAGTGATAAACATCCTTGACCTTGACCAAAATTCCCTGCCATTTTATGTCTGTTAGCTTGAATCTGTTTCTTAGCATGAATTCCTTTGTGATTACTTAGCCTGATATCACTCTAACTGCTGTCTACTACAGGTAAGATACTCTCAACTCACAATTACTCTAAATCAAAATCATATTAACCTTGAAAACAGTGTTAACAGCAGTGCTTCTTCCTTTAAATCAGTGGTTCTTAACCTGGGTTCGATCGAACCCCAAGGGTTTGATGAGTCGCTCGCAGGGGTTCGGCGGAGCCTCTGCCATGGAGGTAAAAAAAAAGCCCTGGAATATTTTATACCATTTGTCACAACATATCTTTGCGAGCAATCCTTTTCGAGGATGCTGGACATAAAAACGAAGAAAAGGAACAGACTTTGCTGTGAAGATGACATGAGAGTAGCACTTGCCAAGGTGAAGCCACGCATATCCGAACTGGTCTCTCAGAAACAACAGCAGAAGTCACATTGATTTGCAGGAATGTAATTTGAGCAATGCTTTACTCTGGCCCCCAAATATTATTTTGTGTATTCAAAACGACAAAAAAAAAAAAAGTTAAATTCTTCAAATAAATCCTATTTTATTTTTAATTAAAAAAATTGTACAAAAATATTTTTTGGGGATGAAACTCTTATGGGGACAGAATAAAGTAATACCGTAGTTTTTTTGTGAGTTCATGCACTGTGTTGGTTTTGTTCTTTGAGCAAGGTGATGTTGATGCACGGCTCATTTTGTGCACCAGTAAATTGAATTTGGAATTTGGATGAAAAAAAAAATCATATTTTATTTATTACCAAAGAAGGGTTCAGTGAGTGGGCATATGGTGGGTTCGGTACCTCAAAAAAGGTTATGAACCACTACTTTAAGTGGTTGACAGGTTTAGCTATGTATTTATTTGCACTTCTTGTACCATACTGTATTCATTCTGTCACATCTATCTTCTGGCCATTGTTTCCTCTCATTGCAGAATTAGGGAAAGTGAAGAAGAGAGAAGCCTGAGTAACTCCAGCAGCCGCCAAAGTTTTAAAAAACTGCAGAGGGTGCCACATCTTAAAATCGCCGACCTTCATCAGACATATGCTCCTATGTACGTGACGCTACGAGCAAGACGACAAGCATATGCAGATATGTGACACTTACTTCTCCGCATCCCTGGCATCTGTCACAGCCACTAGCTTGTAGTCTCTGGAAAGTTGCCATGTGGGTTCTTCAAGTTCGACACAAGTGTGTTGCCAGTGCTATTTCGCTAACGTGGTGCCAGTAGGCCTATTGTTTCTCCCTTGTCTCCTTTTTTGTGTTTACACCCATCCGTGGGCCTTCATGCTAGCTGTGCAGTTTGATGTTACATGAAGACGAGCAGCACTGGCAAAAGACTACAGATGGGACAGAGGGAGAGTAAAAAAAGAGGAAACAAAGACCAGACCTAACTCCTATTCTGTCAGCTGTGGGAGAAATGAAACGCAATTTGTTCAGTCAGAATTGGCCATTGTTTTCACGAAGATTGTTCTATTCAAATGATGACATTGAAACAACGTTGGTATGAGTCCGCAGAAGGCACAAGGACACGGCAGATAGATTTTCACGAACAGGAACTATTTTCATTATTATGGTAAAAAGAAAACAACCTTGATGGAGCCTGATTAATAATCTGGCAGCGAGCATTAAACTGACAACAAACGAGGCAAATGAATAGCTGTGATTTTTTTCCCCCCAACTTTTTTGTGGGGTTGTCATCTTTTCAAACAAGACACACTGGTGATCTCAAGTCTTGTTTTCATGCTGATAAACAACAGGCTTATTTGGGGGCAGTGGAGCTTCCAGGGTGAAATAGCTGGTATGATGGCTCCGTTCCTTAACCATTTTTTTTCTCCATTTGAATATTTGCATGTTTTCTCGATGTGCTCATTGACATTTGTATTTCCCAGTAAGTGTCGAGGCAGGATGCCAACCCCTCCCCCCCTCATTTCCCTCTGAGCATGAATTTATAAATTGAAAAACTAGGCAAAAATGACCTTAATCCGCTCTCCGTCATTCTGCAGGAAATGTTCATGCTCTGCAGGGACTGGGTTTACAGCCACCATCTGTTGCATTTTTCATTAACGAAATCTATTTCTTCATTTAACCATGCATGCTCAGACAATGCTGTGGCTCCCATAACGCCCCTAAATCCTGGATCGGAAAAGAATGAAAACACCAACTTGCCATAGAGAACACATTTTCAGATTAGCGCTGTAATTGGAAGTATAATGCGCGTTTATTCATCAAGGATTACGGCTCTGACAAGTTGCCTGTTTTCAGGTAACTGAAGAAAATGTCATCTAATAGAGCTGAGTCAGATTTTTATGTCATCTTTTGCTTCCTTCTTGCCCAGAATATATATTTTGAGGCTGAAACCGACTGTGCAAATCTGTTTTTCTCAAGGAAAAAGTCATACAAGACATGCTGAGGCTCAAACTTGCATCATTTAAAGAAAACTTTTCTAGCCACAAAGATTGCTTTTTCCCCCCATCTCAGATTTAGAGGTCCCAGCAACAGTAAATCTTACTTTTTGAGATAAATGACAGCGCAAGACAACTACCGATATAGCTTTGTTTTTACTGTACACAGTTTGATATTTCAAGTAGCATATATTCATCTTTTTATGACTGTGCAGAGTCGTCCCGCTCGTGTGGAGTAGCTGCCTGGCCGGCATACATCATGTCACTGTTCTCTGATAGGTTTATTGATTTTGCACTCCCCTTAGCCCCATCTCTCAACATTTTCAACACCAGAACTAACTGAGACAGATATTTTCCAAATGCCTGAAATAGATCATTAGCCAATTGGAAAAGATGGACTTTAAGCCTGCACAGATCCATATGGGAGATTAGGAGAAATGGGAAGAGGAAAATTTTTGACTATTTGCTGTTTACCATTAAGTAGCGGGGAGAGAATTTCCTTTTGTCCTGTATTCTGGTGATAAATAAAGGTAAGCATAAGAGCCAGCAGCTCTGAAATGAAATGCCTGTGATAAATATATGAGAATAATATATTGTGGAACCATTAATATTATGCAGCTGTTTATGTCTCTGCACGCTCCGTCTCATATTTCAGGACCACAAACACTGAGATGATAGACTGGGTGAAAATGAGAGTCATCACTTTGAATCTGAGCTATGCCTACATGTCTATATTACAGTTACAGCATACATTTATATTGTATGACCCACATGGACCTCTGTATTAAATGGTTTATGCTCATTATCCCCCACTTAAGAGTTAGCCACTAATTGTCACATAACGTCAAAAGGCAATATGACAGCAATAATGTTGTTGCCCGTTTCTCTGTTTTTTGTCATGTTAGTAAAATATCTCAAGCCACTGGATGGATTTCAATGACACACTCAAACAATGAAAGTGCCTCGACTAACTTTTGGCATAAATCTGATTGTTGATGGTCACCACAGCCAACGAGCCTTAGCAAACACAAAACAGGAAGTTGGTTAGTATTACACATATTGAGCTAAAATTTAGTGTCTGGTATTCATTCCCAAAACACAATCTAGTTGTTACACACTGTTTAATGCAAAGAAAAGGTTTAAAAAGTTGGAATTAACCGTTCTGTTAAGGTTCAAGGCGACTTTTTTCTTATTTGCATGATATGCGGTACATGAGGTGGAACAAAATTGTGTAGTCAAGATCTTCGTTACACCCAAAAATAACAAAAATATAAAGTATAAAAAAGAAACAGTTTACAGTACAATGATCTAAGATATAGAGTAGTCCTGCATTTATCGCAGGGGTTCTGACCCTGAAGCCCTGCGATAAGTGAAAAACTGCAAACTAGGAATGTAGTTTATTTTTATTAGTAGCAGTTTATATA
>JBBPBX010017746.1:8580-46447 GCA_038048925.1 Garcialebias charrua | reverse complement strand
GAGATGTAGAGGACACATCTGTCCTAAGAGATGCAGAGGACAAATCTGCCCTCAGAGATGCAGAGGACACATCAGTCCTCAGAGATGTAGAGGACACATCTGTCCTCAGAGATGTAAAGGACACATCAGTCTTCAGAGATATAGAGAACACCTCTTTCCTCAGAGATGTAGAGGACACATCAGTCCTCAGAGATGCAGAGGACACATCAGTCTTCAGAGATGTAGAGGACACATCAGTCCTCAGAGATGTAGAGGACACATCTGTCCTCAGAGATGTAGAGGACACATCAGTCCTCAGAGATGTAGAGGACACATCAGTCCTCAGAGATGTAGAGGACACATCAGTCCTCAGAGATGCAGAGGACACATCAGTCTCAGAGATGTAGAGGACACATCAGTCCTCAGAGATGTAGAGGACACATCTGTCTTCAGAGATGTAGAGGATACATCAGTCCTCAGAGATGTAGAGGACACATCAGTCCTCAGAGATGTAGAGGACACATCAGTCTTCAGAGATGTAGAGGACACATCAGTCCTCAGAGATGTAGAGGACACATCAGTCCTCAGAGATGTAGAGGACACATCAGTCTTCAGAGATGTAGAGGACACATCTGTCCTCAGAGATGTAGAGGACACATCAGTCCTCAGAGATGTAGAGGACACATCAGTCTTCAGAGATGTAGAGGACACATCAGTCCTCAGAGATGTAGAGGACACATCAGTCTTCAGAGATGTAGAGGACACATCTGTCCTCAGAGATGTAGAGGACACATCAGTCCTCAGAGATGTAGAGGACACATCAGTCCTCAGAGATGCAGAGGACACATCAGTCTTCAGAGATGTAGAGGACACATCAGTCCTCAGAGATGTAGAGGACACATCTGTCCTCAGAGATGTAGAGGACACATCAGTCCTCAGAGATGTAGAGGACACATCAGTCTTCAGAGATGTAGAGGACACATCAGTCCTCAGAGATGTAGAGGACACATCAGTCCTCAGAGATGTAGAGGACACATCAGTCCTCAGAGATGTAGAGGACACATCAGTCCTCAGAGATGTAGAGGACACATCAGTCCTCAGAGATGCAGAGGACACATCAGTCTTCAGAGATGTAGAGGACACATCAGTCCTCAGAGATGTAGAGGACACATCAGTCCTCAGAGATGTAGAGGACACATCAGTCCTCAGAGATGTAGAGGACACATCAGTCCTCAGAGATGTAGAGGACACATCAGTCCTCAGAGATGTAGAGGACACATCAGTCTTCAGAGATGTAGAGGACACATCAGTCTCAGAGATGTAGAGGACACATCTGTCCTCAGAGATGTAGAGGACACATCAGTCCTCAGAGATGTAGAGGACACATCTGTCTTCAGAGATGTAGAGGACACATCAGTCCTCAGAGATGTAGAGGACACATCAGTCTTCAGAGATGTAGAGGACACATCAGTCCTCAGAGATGTAGAGGACACATCAGTCCTCAGAGATGTAGAGGACACATCTGTCCTCAGAGATGTAGAGGACACATCAGTCCTCAGAGATGTAGAGGACACATCAGTCTTCAGAGATGTAGAGGACACATCAGTCCTCAGAGATGTAGAGGACACATCAGTCCTCAGAGATGTAGAGGACACATCAGTCCTCAGAGATGTAGAGGACACATCAGTCTTCAGAGATGTAGAGGACACATCAGTCTTCAGAGATGTAGAGGACACATCAGTCTTCAGAGATGTAGAGGACACATCAGTCTTCAGAGATGTAGAGGACACATCTGTCTTCAGAGATGTCGAGGACACATCTGTCCTCAGAGATGCAGAGGACACATCAATCTTCAGAGATGTAGAGGACACATCTGTCCTCAGAGATGTAGAGGACACATCATATAGAAGACACATCAGTCTTCATAGATATAGAGGACACATCAGTCTTCAGAGATATAGAGGACACATCTGTCTTCATAGATATAGAGGACACATCAGTCCTCAGAGATGTAGAGGACATATCTGTCTTCAGAGATGTAGAGGATACATCATGTAGAGGACACATCAGTCTTCAGAGATATAGAGGACACATCAGTCTTCAGAGATATAGAGGACACATCAGTCTTCAGAGATGTTGAGGATACATCTGTCTTCAGAGATGTAGAGGACACATCTGTCCTCAGAGATGTAGAGGACACATCTGTCTTCAGAGATATAGAGGACACATCTGTCCTCAGAGTTATAGAGGACACATCAGTCCTCAGAGATATAGAGGACACATCAGTCTTCAGAGATGTAGAGGACACATCAGTCTTCAGAGATGTAGAGGACACATCAGTCTTCAGAGATGTAGAGGACACATCAGTCTTCAGAGATATAGAGGACACATCAGTCTTCAGAGATGTAGAGGACACATCAGTCTTCAGAGATGTAGAGGACACATCAGTCCTCAGAGATGTAGAGGACACATCTGTCCTAAGAGATGCAGAGGACAAATCTGTCCTCAGAGATGCAGAGGACACATCAGTCCTCAGAGATGTAGAGGACACATCTGTCCTCAGAGATGTAAAGGACACATCAGTCTTCAGAGATATAGAGAACACCTCTTTCCTCAGAGATGTAGAGGACACATCAGTCCTCAGAGATGCAGAGGACACATCAGTCTTCAGAGATGTAGAGGACACATCAGTCCTCAGAGATGTAGAGGACACATCAGTCCTCAGAGATGTAGAGGACACATCTGTCCTCAGAGATGTAGAGGACACATCAGTCCTCAGAGATGCAGAGAACACATCAGTCCTCAGAGATGTAGAGGACACAACACATCAGTCCTCAGAGATGCAGAGGACACATCAGTTCTCAGAGATGTAGAGGACACATCAGTCCTCAGAGATGTAGAGGACACATCTGTCTTCAGAGATGTAGAGGATACATCAGTCCTCAGAGATGTAGAGGACACATCAGTCCTCAGAGATGTAGAGGACACATTTGTCTTCAGAGATGTAGAGGATACATCAGTCCTCAGATATGTAGAGGACACATCAGTCCTCAGAGATGTAGAGGACACATCAGTCCTCAGAGATGTAGAGGACACATCAGTCTTCAGAGATGTAGAGGACACATCAGTCCTCAGAGATGTAGAGGACACATCAGTCTTCAGAGATGTAGAGGACACATCAGTCCTCAGAGATGTAGAGGACACATCAGTCCTCAGAGATGTAGAGGACACATCAGTCTTCAGAGATGTAGAGGACACATCAGTCCTCAGAGATGTAGAGGACACATCAGTCCTCAGAGATGTAGAGGACACATCAGTCCTCAGAGATGTAGAGGACACATCAGTCTTCAGAGATGTAGAGGACACATCAGTCCTCAGAGATGTAGAGGACACATCAGTCCTCAGAGATGTAGAGGACACATCAGTCCTCAGAGATGTAGAGGACACATCAGTCTTCAGAGATGTAGAGGACACATCAGTCCTCAGAGATGTAGAGGACACATCAGTCCTCAGAGATGTAGAGGACACATCAGTCCTCAGAGATGTAGAGGACACATCTGTCCTCAGAGATGTAGAGGACACATCAGTCCTCAGAGATGTAGAGGACACATCAGTCTTCAGAGATGTAGAGGACACATCAGTCCTCAGAGATGTAGAGGACACATCTGTCCTCAGAGATGTAGAGGACACATCAGTCCTCAGAGATGTAGAGGACACATCAGTCCTCAGAGATGTAGAGGACACATCAGTCCTCAGAGATGTAGAGGACACATCAGTCCTCAGAGATGTAGAGGACACATCAGTCTTCAGAGATGTAGAGGACACATCAGTCCTCAGAGATGTAGAGGACACATCAGTCCTCAGAGATGTAGAGGACACATCTGTCCTCAGAGATGTAGAGGACACATCTGTCCTCAGAGATGTAGAGGACACATCAGTCTTCAGAGATGTAGAGGACACATCAGTCCTCAGAGATGTAGAGGACACATCAGTCCTCAGAGATGCAGAGGACACATCAGTCCTCAGAGATGTAGAGGACACATCAGTCTTCAGAGATGTAGAGGACACATCAGTCCTCAGAGATGTAGAGGACACATCAGTCTTCAGAGATGTAGAGGACACATCAGTCCTCAGAGATGTAGAGGACACATCAGTCCTCAGAGATGTAGAGGACACATCAGTCCTCAGAGATGCAGAGGACACATCAGTCCTCAGAGATGTAGAGGACACATCAGTCTTCAGAGATGTAGAGGACACATCAGTCCTCAGAGATGTAGAGGACACATCAGTCCTCAGAGATGTAGAGGACACATCAGTCCTCAGAGATGTAGAGGACACATCAGTCCTCAGAGATGTAGAGGACACATCAGTCCTCAGAGATGCAGAGGACACATCAGTCCTCAGAGATGCAGAGGACACATCAGTCCTCAGAGATGCAGAGGACACATCAGTCCTCAGAGATGTAGAGGATACCATTTTGAACCAGACCATTTTGAACCAGTCTCTCTGTCCTCTCTAGAGCAGGTCATGTTTAGCCTGAAACCATCTGGCTCCCCCTTCGATGTGGTCCCCCCTCGGCTTCTAAAGGAGGTTTTTCACACTCTAGGTCCCTCCATTCTCTCGATTGTAAATAGCAGTCTATCCTCGGGTGTGGTGCCAAAATCATTAAAACATGCTGCTGTTCAACCCCTCCTGAAAAAACCAAACCTCGACCCGTCAGTATTATCCAACTTCAGGCCTGTCTCCAGACTCCCATTTGTTTCTAAACTTCTAGAGAAAATAGTTGAGTCCCAACTAAAGTGCTTCCTGGAGGATCACGCTATCCCCGAGCTATTCCAGTCTGGCTTCAAATCCCTCCACAGCACTGAGACTGCCCTACTGAAGGTTTTTAACGACATCTTTCTATCCACAGATACTGGTGACTCTGTGCTGCTTGTCCTATTGGACCTCACATCCGCTTTCGACACCATCGACCATGAGATCCTCATTGCTAGGTTGGAGCAGTGGGTGGGCATCTCAGGATCAGCCCTAAACTGGTTCAGATCCTACCTCTCTGACAGGTCTTTTTGTGTGTCCATCAATGATTTTACTTCTGCAGTGGCGGCTCTTAAATGGGGGGTTCCGCAGGGGTCCATCCTGGGTCCTCTCTTGTTCTCCTTATACCTGCTGCCACTCGGTGCTATTTTCCGGAAACACAATATACCTTTCCACTTCTACGCTGATGACTGTCAAATCTACTTCCCCCTAAGACAAAATGGTACAGGCTCTATTCAACCTCTGCTCGACTGCCTGGCTGACATCAGGGACTGGATGGCTTTAAATTTCTTAAGCTTCAATGATAAGAAGTCTGAAGCCATATTGTTCCTTCCCAATGACACAACCTCAAACCACTGCATTGACCTGTCTGCTCTACCCCTGTCCGAAAAACAAAAAGTCACAAATCTGGGAGTGATAATGGATCCTTCCATGAAACTCAACAGTCATGTAAACATGATCGTCAAATCCTGTTTTTTCCAGCTGAGGCGTCTGTCTAAGCTGAAGCCCATATTATCCAAAAACAACCTGGAGACAGTGATTCACGCATTCATTACATCTAGGCTTGATTACTGCAATTCACTTCTGTTTGGCGTCAGTCAAGCCACCATTGCACGATTACAACTGGTTCAGAACGCAGCTGCCCGATTTTTAACCAGCACACGCAAAAGAGAGCACATTACACCAGTCTTGGCCTCCCTTCACTGGCTACCGGTTCATCTTCGAATCCAATTCAAAATTCTCATGTATGTCTACAAATCGCTGAACAGTCTCGCCCCCGCCTATCTCTCGGATCTGATACACCCATATGTCCCTCCACGTGCTTTGAGGTCAGAGGATCAGGTACTCTTAATAGTTCCAGAAACTCGCCTTAAGCGCAGGGGTGACAGGGCGTTCTCTGTAGCAGGCCCAAGACTCTGGAACGAGTTACCGCTGCTCATCAAACAGGCCCCCTCCCTCTCAGTTTTCAAATCCCGGTTAAAAACTCACTACTACTCCATCGCTTTCAATGCCAGCTGATTTGTATTGGATCGTTTGATTTATGATCTGCAATGTTTTTATGTTTTTCGTGTTGTACTTCATTGTCTGTGTTGCCTGTTGCGTGTTTGTTTGTCCAGCACTTTGGTGTGGACTTGTTCCTGTTTAAAGTGCTTTATAAATAAAATGGTATGGTATGGTATGATACATCAGTCCTCAGAGATGCAGAGGACACATCAGTCTTCAGAGATGTAGAGGACACATCAGTCCTCAGAGATGTAAAGGACACATCTGTCCTCAGAGATGTAGAGGACACATCAGTCTTCAGAGATGTAGAGTACACATCAGTCTTCAGAGATGTAGAGGACACATCAGTCTTCTGAGATGTAGAGGACACATCAGTCTTCTGAGATGTAGAGGACACATCAGTCCTCAGAGATGTAGAGGACACATCTGTCTTCAGAGATGTAGAGGACACATCTGTCCTCAGAGATGTAGAGGACACATCAGTCTTCAGAGATGTAGAGGACACATCAGTCTTCAGAGATGTAGAGGACACATCAGTCCTCAGAGATGTAGAGGACACATCAGTCCTCAGAGATGTAGAGGACACATCAGTCCTCAGAGATGTAGAGGACACATCAGTCCTCAGAGATGTAGAGGACACATCAGTCTTCAGAGATGTAGAGGACACATCAGTCTTCAGAGATGTAGAGGACACATCAGTCCTCAGAGATGTAGAGGACACATCAGTCCTCAGAGATGTAGAGGACACATCAGTCCTCAGAGATGTAGAGGACACATCAGTCCTCAGAGATGTAGAGGACACATCAGTCCTCAGAGATGTAGAGGACACATCAGTCCTCAGAGATGTAGAGGACACATCAGTCCTCAGAGATGTAGAGGACACATCAGTCCTCAGAGATGTAGAGGACACATCAGTCCTCAGAGATGTAGAGGACACATCAGTCCTCAGAGATGTAGAGGACACATCAGTCCTCAGAGATGTAGAGGACACATCAGTCCTCAGAGATGTAGAGGACACATCAGTCCTCAGAGATGTAGAGGACACATCAGTCTTCAGAGATGTAGAGGACACATCAGTCCTCAGAGATGTAGAGGACACATCAGTCTTCAGAGATGTAGAGGACACATCAGTCCTCAGAGATGTAGAGGACACATCAGTCTTCAGAGATGTAGAGGACACATCAGTCCTCAGAGATGTAGAGGACACATCAGTCTTCAGAGATGTAGAGGACACATCTGTCCTCAGAGATGTAGAGGACACATCTGTCCTCAGAGATGTAGAGGACACATCAGTCCTCAGAGATGTAGAGGACACATCAGTCCTCAGAGATGTAGAGGACACATCAGTCCTCAGAGATGTAGAGGACACATCAGTCTTCAGAGATGTAGAGGACACATCAGTCCTCAGAGATGTAGAGGACACATCAGTCTTCAGAGATGCAGAGGACACATCTGTCCTCAGAGATGTAGAGGACATATCTGTCCTCTGAGATGTAGAGGACACATCTGTCCTCAGAGATGTAGAGGACACATCAGTCTTCAGAGATGTAGAGGACACATCTGTCCTCAGAGATGTAGAGGACACATCTGTCCTCAGAGATGTAGAGGACACATCTGTCCTCAGAGATGTAGTGGACAGACCTTTGGTCTTGGGTTTTTTTTTGTGTCTCTGCTGATCAGCAGAAAGTCTGAGTGAGACAGATCTTGGACCTGGTCAGGTTTAAGACCGTCTTCTGTCTTCTGGTCTCAGACTTCAGTCTTCGTGAACTTCAGTCCAGGTTCTGCTGGGTTGTGTGTTAGAGGCGTAGAAAAGAAGTGGATCAACAGAACCAGCTGTGTGGACTCGAGTCACATGACTTGGACCTGTTCACTTCAACAGACCTGATGTTTTACCCACATTCTGGTTGGACATTGAAGCTCCGTGGATTCAGGGGTGTCTTCGTCTCGTTCGATCCGGTGCAGGTGTCCTGGTTTCAGTCTGTCCTAGTTTCACTCTGTCCTAGTTTCAGTCTGTCCTGGTTTCACTCTGTCCTGGTTTCTGTCTGTCCTGGTTTCACTCTGTCCTGGTTTCAGTCTGTCCTAGTTTCAGTCTGTCCTAGTTTCTGTCTGTCCTGGTTTCAGTCTGTCCTGGTTTCACTCTGTCCTGGTTTCAGTCTGTCCTAGTTTCAGTCTGTCCTAGTTTCTGTCTGTCCTGGTTTCAGTCTGTCCTGGTTTCACTCTGTCCTGGTTTCAGTCTGTCCTAGTTTCAGTCTGTCCTAGTTTCTGTCTGTCCTGGTTTCAGTCTGTCCTGGTTTCAGTCTGTCCTAGTTTCAGTCTGTCCTAGTTTCTGTCTGTCCTGGTTTCAGTCTGTCCTGGTTTCAGTCTGTCCTGGTTTCAGTCTGTCCTAGTTTCAGTCTGTCCTAGTTTCAGTCTGTCCTAGTTTCTGTCTGTCCTGGTTTCAGTCTGTCCTGGTTTCAGTCTGTCCTGGTTTCAGTCTGTCCTGGTTTCAGTCTGTCCTAGTTTCAGTCTGTCCTAGTTTCAGTCTGTCCTAGTTTCTGTCTGTCCTGGTTTCAGTCTGTCCTGGTTTCAGTCTGTCCTGGTTTCAGTCTGTCCTGGTTTCAGTCTGTCCTGGTTTCAGTCTGTCCTGGTTTCAGTCTGTCCTGGTTTCACTCTGTCCTGGTTTCAGTCTGTCCTGGTTTCAGTCTGTCCTGGTTTCAGTCTGTCCTGGTTTCAGTCTGTCCTGGTTTCAGTCTGTCCTGGTTTCAGTCTGTCCTGGTTTCAGTCTGTCCTGGTTTCAGTCTGTCCTGGTTTCAGTCTGTCCTGGTTTCAGTCTGTCCTGGTTTCAGTCTGTCCTGGTTTCACTCTGTCCTGGTTTCAGTCTGTCCTGGTTTCAGTCTGTCCTGGTTTCAGTCTGTCCTGGTTTCACTCTGTCCTGGTTTCAGTCTGTCCTGGTTTCAGTCTGTCCTGGTTTCAGTCTGTCCTGGTTTCAGTCTGTCCTGGTTTCAGTCTGTCCTGGTTTCAGTCTGTCCTGGTTTCAGTCTGTCCTGGTTTCAGTCTGTCCTGGTTTCAGTCTGTCCTGGTTTCAGTCTGTCCTGGTTTCAGTCTGTCCTGGTTTCAGTCTGTCCTGGTTTCAGTCTGTCCTGGTTTCAGTCTGTCCTGGTTTCAGTCTGTCCTGGTTTCAGTCTGTCCTGGTTTCAGTCTGTCCTGGTTTCAGTCTGTCCTGGTTTCAGTCTGTCCTGGTTTCAGTCTGTCCTGGTTTCAGTCTGTCCTGGTTTCAGTCTGTCCTGGTTTCAGTCTGTCCTGGTTTCAGTCTGTCCTGGTTTCAGTCTGTCCTGGTTTCAGTCTGTCCTGGTTTCAGTCTGTCCTGGTTTCAGTCTGTCCTGGTTTCAGTCTGTCCTGGTTTCAGTCTGTCCTGGTTTCAGTCTGTCCTGGTTTCAGTCTGTCCCTCCTCAGAGGCTCAATGGTTCATTTAGGGACTCTCAGCAAATTACAGAACCAAACATCCTTGAGAAAAACAATTCATATATTTCATGTCATGTGACCCAGCGACACAAAACAGTCCAGCACTGCAGCTGAGTCTCTACCTGGTCCTGATGGTCCTGATGGTCCTGATGGACAGAACTGGTTCTGGACAATGAGCATGCAGACTCTTCCTTCAGTGCCATGAGGACACCAGAGTCCAGTTCCTGCAGGTGTCTGTGCAGTGGAGACAGTCTTCAGCTCGTTCAGCCTCGTCGTGCACAAACCACTCACACACTTTGTCTGCAGATGCAGAAGAAGTGAGTTCACAGTTCATGTGTTTGTTTGTCTCTGTCCCACGTGGACACAGACAGACATCTGTTCACTGAGGGACCAGAGGAGACACATTTACTGACATGGTTCTTCTTAATGCACTGAGGAAATGTGCACGCCATTTGTCTGAACATGGAGTTCATTCATTCAACCTTTATTTCGTCAGGTTAGTCTCATTGAGCCCCGAGGACTCATTTACAACAGAGACCTGTCTACAAACTAAAGAATGATGACAACAGTAGATTTTACTTAAACAATCAACAATAGACATAAGAGAGAAATACAGAATTTTATTTTTTTATTTTAACAAGTTAAAACAAAGATATCAAAGTAGCAAAACAGACAGATTATAACGTAGATGTAGAAAATCAAACGTTCTTTTTCCCATTTCTCCCTGAATGTTCTGGAACTTCACAGTTTAAAGGTGAAATCTTTTTCAACACGTCGTGAGTTCACGTTCCGTCACGATGTGAGAGAAATAAAGATTTTAAACAGAACGTCTGTTGTTTACGTTGAAGATAAAGACTTGAGACTTACATGAGACTTGGATCATGGACAGAACCGGGTCTGTGCTGACCAGACACGTCCGACACCTTGGCCCGGTCGGCGCCCCCTCAGCTCCAAATGCATGCTGGGAGAGGGACAGGACTAGACCTGGATCAGGACTAGACCTGGATCAGGACTAGACCTGGATCAGGACTAGACCTGGATCAGGACTAGAGCTGGATCAGGACTAGACCTGGATCAGGACTAGACCTGGATCAGGACTAGACCTGGATCAGGACTAGACCTGGATCAGGACTAGACCTGGATCAGGACTAGAGCTGGATCAGGACTAGACCTGGATCAGGACTAGAGCTGGATCAGGACTAGACCTGGATCAGGACTAGACCTGGATCAGGACTAGACCTGGATCAGGACTAGAGCTGGATCAGGACTAGACCTGGATCAGGACTAGACCTGGATCAGGACTAGACCTGGATCAGGACTAGACCTGGATCAGGACTAGACCTGGATCAGGACTAGACCTGGATCAGGACTAGACCTGGATCAGGACTAGACCTGGATCAGGACTAGACCTGGATCAGGACTAGACCTGGATCAGGACTAGACCTGGATCAGGACTAGACCTGGATCAGGACTAGAGCTGGATCAGGACTAGACCTGGATCAGGACTAGACCTGGATCAGGACTAGACCTGGATCAGGACTAGAGCTGGATCAGGACTAGACCTGGATCAGGACTAGACCTGGATCAGGACTAGACCTGGATCAGGACTAGACCTGGATCAGGACTAGACCTGGATCAGGACTAGACCTGGATCAGGACTAGACCTGGATCAGGACTAGACCTGGATCAGGACTAGACCTGGATCAGGACTAGACCTGGATCAGGACTAGACCTGGATCAGGACTAGACCTGGATCAGGACTAGACCTGGATCAGGACTAGACCTGGATCAGGACTAGACCTGGATCAGGACTAGACCTGGATCAGGACTAGACCTGGATCAGGACTAGACCTGGATCAGGACTAGACCTGGATCAGGACTAGACCTGGATCAGGACTAGAGCTGGATCAGGACTAGACCTGGATCAGGACTAGAGCTGGATCAGGACTAGACCTGGATCAGGACTAGAGCTGGATCAGGACTAGACCTGGATCAGGACTAGACCTGGATCAGGACTAGACCTGGATCAGGACTAGACCTGGATCAGGACTAGACCTGGATCAGGACTAGACCTGGATCAGGACTAGACCTGGATCAGGACTAGAGCTGGATCAGGACTAGACCTGGATCAGGACTAGACCTGGATCAGGACTAGACCTGGATCAGGACTAGAGCTGGATCAGGACTAGACCTGGATCAGGACTAGAGCTGGATCAGGACTAGACCTGGATCAGGACTAGACCTGGATCAGGACTAGACCTGGATCAGGACTAGACCTGGATCAGGACTAGACCTGGATCAGGACTAGACCTGGATCAGGACTAGACCTGGATCAGGACTAGACCTGGATCAGGACTAGACCTGGATCAGGACTAGACCTGGATCAGGACTAGAGCTGGATCAGGACTAGACCTGGATCAGGACTAGACCTGGATCAGGACTAGACCTGGATCAGGACTAGACCTGGATCAGGACCAGACCTGGATCAGGACTAGACCTGGATCAGGACTAGACCTGGATCAGGACTAGACCTGGATCAGGACTAGACCTGGATCAGGACTAGACCTGGATCAGGACTAGACCTGGATCAGGACTAGACCTGGATCAGGACTAGACCTGGATCAGGACTAGACCTGGATCAGGACTAGACCTGGATCAGGACTAGACCTGGATCAGGACTAGACCTGGATCAGGACTAGACCTGGATCAGGACTAGACCTGGATCAGGACTAGACCTGGATCAGGACTAGACCTGGATCAGGACTAGACCTGGATCAGGACTAGACCTGGATCAGGACTAGACCTGGATCAGGACTAGACCTGGATCAGGACTAGACCTGGATCAGGACTAGACCTGGATCAGGACTAGAGCTGGATCAGGACTAGACCTGGATCAGGACTAGACCTGGATCAGGACTAGACCTGGATCAGGACTAGACCTGGATCAGGACTAGAGCTGGATCAGGACTAGACCTGGATCAGGACTAGACCTGGATCAGGACTAGAGCTGGATCAGGACTAGACCTGGATCAGGACTAGACCTGGATCAGGACTAGACCTGGATCAGGACTAGACCTGGATCAGGACTAGACCTGGATCAGGACTAGACCTGGATCAGGACTAGACCTGGATCAGGACTAGACCTGGATCAGGACTAGACCTGGATCAGGACTAGACCTGGATCAGGACTAGACCTGGATCAGGACTAGACCTGGATCAGGACTAGACCTGGATCAGGACTAGACCTGGATCAGGACTAGACCTGGATCAGGACTAGACCTGGATCAGGACTAGACCTGGATCAGGACTAGACCTGGATCAGGACTAGACCTGGATCAGGACTAGACCTGGATCAGGACTAGACCTGGATCAGGACTAGACCTGGATCAGGACTAGACCTGGATCAGGACTAGACCTGGATCAGGACTAGACCTGGATCAGGACTAGACCTGGATCAGGACTAGACCTGGATCAGGACTAGACCTGGATCAGGACTAGACCTGGATCAGGACTAGACCTGGATCAGGACTAGACCTGGATCAGGACTAGACCTGGATCAGGACTAGACCTGGATCAGGACTAGACCTGGATCAGGACTAGACCTGGATCAGGACTAGACCTGGATCAGGACTAGACCTGGATCAGGACTAGACCTGGATCAGGACTAGACCTGGATCAGGACTAGACCTGGATCAGGACTAGACCTGGATCAGGACTAGAGCTGGATCAGGACTAGAGCTGGATCAGGACTAGACCTGGATCAGGACTAGACCTGGATCAGGACTAGACCTGGATCAGGACTAGACCTGGATCAGGACTAGACCTGGATCAGGACTAGACCTGGATCAGGACTAGACCTGGATCAGGACTAGACCTGGATCAGGACTAGACCTGGATCAGGACTAGACCTGGATCAGGACTAGACCTGGATCAGGACTAGACCTGGATCAGGACTAGACCTGGATCAGGACTAGACCTGGATCAGGACTAGACCTGGATCAGGACTAGACCTGGATCAGGACTAGACCTGGATCAGGACTAGACCTGGATCAGGACTAGACCTGGATCAGGACTAGACCTGGATCAGGACTAGACCTGGATCAGGACTAGACCTGGATCAGGACTAGACCTGGATCAGGACTAGAGCTGGATCAGGACTAGACCTGGATCAGGACTAGACCTGGATCAGGACTAGACCTGGATCAGGACTAGACCTGGATCAGGACTAGACCTGGATCAGGACTAGACCTGGATCAGGACTAGACCTGGATCAGGACTAGACCTGGATCAGGACTAGACCTGGATCAGGACTAGACCTGGATCAGGACTAGACCTGGATCAGGACTAGACCTGGATCAGGACTAGACCTGGATCAGGACTAGACCTGGATCAGGACTAGACCTGGATCAGGACTAGACCTGGATCAGGACTAGAGCTGGATCAGGACTAGACCTGGATCAGGACTAGACCTGGATCAGGACTAGACCTGGATCAGGACTAGACCTGGATCAGGACTAGACCTGGATCAGGACTAGACCTGGATCAGGACTAGACCTGGATCAGGACTAGACCTGGATCAGGACTAGACCTGGATCAGGACTAGACCTGGATCAGGACTAGACCTGGATCAGGACTAGACCTGGATCAGGACTAGACCTGGATCAGGACTAGACCTGGATCAGGACTAGACCTGGATCAGGACTAGACCTGGATCAGGACTAGACCTGGATCAGGACTAGACCTGGATCAGGACTAGACCTGGATCAGGACTAGACCTGGATCAGGACTAGACCTGGATCAGGACTAGACCTGGATCAGGACTAGACCTGGATCAGGACTAGACCTGGATCAGGACTAGACCTGGATCAGGACTAGACCTGGATCAGGACTAGACCTGGATCAGGACTAGACCTGGATCAGGACTAGACCTGGATCAGGACTAGACCTGGATCAGGACTAGACCTGGATCAGGACTAGACCTGGATCAGGACTAGACCTGGATCAGGACTAGACCTGGATCAGGACTAGACCTGGATCAGGACTAGACCTGGATCAGGACTAGAGCTGGATCAGGACTAGACCTGGATCAGGACTAGACCTGGATCAGGACTAGACCTGGATCAGGACTAGAGCTGGATCAGGACTAGACCTGGATCAGGACTAGACCTGGATCAGGACTAGACCTGGATCAGGACTAGACCTGGATCAGGACTAGACCTGGATCAGGACTAGACCTGGATCAGGACTAGACCTGGATCAGGACTAGACCTGGATCAGGACTAGACCTGGATCAGGACTAGACCTGGATCAGGACTAGACCTGGATCAGGACTAGACCTGGATCAGGACTAGACCTGGATCAGGACTAGACCTGGATCAGGACTAGACCTGGATCAGGACTAGACCTGGATCAGGACTAGAGCTGGATCAGGACTAGACCTGGATCAGGACTAGACCTGGATCAGGACTAGACCTGGATCAGGACTAGACCTGGATCAGGACTAGACCTGGATCAGGACTAGACCTGGATCAGGACTAGACCTGGATCAGGACTAGAGCTGGATCAGGACTAGACCTGGATCAGGACTAGACCTGGATCAGGACTAGACCTGGATCAGGACTAGAGCTGGATCAGGACTAGACCTGGATCAGGACTAGACCTGGATCAGGACTAGACCTGGATCAGGACTAGAGCTGGATCAGGACTAGACCTGGATCAGGACTAGACCTGGATCAGGACTAGACCTGGATCAGGACTAGACCTGGATCAGGACTAGACCTGGATCAGGACTAGACCTGGATCAGGACTAGACCTGGATCAGGACTAGACCTGGATCAGGACTAGACCTGGATCAGGACTAGACCTGGATCAGGACTAGACCTGGATCAGGACTAGACCTGGATCAGGACTAGACCTGGATCAGGACTAGACCTGGATCAGGACTAGACCTGGATCAGGACTAGACCTGGATCAGGACTAGACCTGGATCAGGACTAGACCTGGATCAGGACTAGACCTGGATCAGGACTAGACCTGGATCAGGACTAGAGCTGGATCAGGACTAGACCTGGATCAGGACTAGACCTGGATCAGGACTAGACCTGGATCAGGACTAGACCTGGATCAGGACTAGACCTGGATCAGGACTAGACCTGGATCAGGACTAGACCTGGATCAGGACTAGACCTGGATCAGGACTAGACCTGGATCAGGACTAGACCTGGATCAGGACTAGACCTGGATCAGGACTAGACCTGGATCAGGACTAGACCTGGATCAGGACTAGACCTGGATCAGGACTAGACCTGGATCAGGACTAGACCTGGATCAGGACTAGACCTGGATCAGGACTAGACCTGGATCAGGACTAGACCTGGATCAGGACTAGACCTGGATCAGGACTAGACCTGGATCAGGACTAGACCTGGATCAGGACTAGACCTGGATCAGGACTAGACCTGGATCAGGACTAGACCTGGATCAGGACTAGACCTGGATCAGGACTAGACCTGGATCAGGACTAGACCTGGATCAGGACTAGACCTGGATCAGGACTAGACCTGGATCAGGACTAGACCTGGATCAGGACTAGACCTGGATCAGGACTAGACCTGGATCAGGACTAGACCTGGATCAGGACTAGACCTGGATCAGGACTAGACCTGGATCAGGACTAGACCTGGATCAGGACTAGAGCTGGATCAGGACTAGAGCTGGATCAGGACTAGACCTGGATCAGGACTAGACCTGGATCAGGACTAGACCTGGATCAGGACTAGAGCTGGATCAGGACTAGACCTGGATCAGGACTAGACCTGGATCAGGACTAGACCTGGATCAGGACTAGACCTGGATCAGGACTAGAGCTGGATCAGGACTAGAGCTGGATCAGGACTAGACCTGGATCAGGACTAGACCTGGATCAGGACTAGAGCTGGATCAGGACTAGACCTGGATCAGGACTAGACCTGGATCAGGACTAGACCTGGATCAGGACTAGACCTGGATCAGGACTAGACCTGGATCAGGACTAGAGCTGGATCAGGACTAGACCTGGATCAGGACTAGACCTGGATCAGGACTAGACCTGGATCAGGACTAGACCTGGATCAGGACTAGACCTGGATCAGGACTAGAGCTGGATCAGGACTAGACCTGGATCAGGACTAGACCTGGATCAGGACTAGAGCTGGATCAGGACTAGAGCTGGATCAGGACTAGACCTGGATCAGGACTAGACCTGGATCAGGACTAGACCTGGATCAGGACTAGACCTGGATCAGGACTAGACCTGGATCAGGACTAGACCTGGATCAGGACTAGACCTGGATCAGGACTAGACCTGGATCAGGACTAGACCTGGATCAGGACTAGACCTGGATCAGGACTAGACCTGGATCAGGACTAGACCTGGATCAGGACTAGACCTGGATCAGGACTAGAGCTGGATCAGGACTAGACCTGGATCAGGACTAGACCTGGATCAGGACTAGACCTGGATCAGGACTAGACCTGGATCAGGACTAGACCTGGATCAGGACTAGACCTGGATCAGGACTAGACCTGGATCAGGACTAGACCTGGATCAGGACTAGAGCTGGATCAGGACTAGACCTGGATCAGGACTAGACCTGGATCAGGACTAGACCTGGATCAGGACTAGACCTGGATCAGGACTAGAGCTGGATCAGGACTAGACCTGGATCAGGACTAGACCTGGATCAGGACTAGACCTGGATCAGGACTAGACCTGGATCAGGACTAGACCTGGATCAGGACTAGACCTGGATCAGGACTAGACTGGATCAGGACTAGACCTGGATCAGGACTAGACCTGGATCAGGACTAGACCTGGATCAGGACTAGACCTGGATCAGGACTAGACCTGGATCAGGACTAGACCTGGATCAGGACTAGACCTGGATCAGGACTAGACCTGGATCAGGACTAGACCTGGATCAGGACTAGACCTGGATCAGGACTAGAGCTGGATCAGGACTAGACCTGGATCAGGACTAGACCTGGATCAGGACTAGACCTGGATCAGGACTAGACCTGGATCAGGACTAGACCTGGATCAGGACTAGACCTGGATCAGGACTAGACCTGGATCAGGACTAGACTGGATCAGGACTAGACCTGGATCAGGACTAGAGCTGGATCAGGACTAGACCTGGATCAGGACTAGACCTGGATCAGGACTAGACCTGGATCAGGACTAGACCTGGATCAGGACTAGACCTGGATCAGGACTAGACCTGGATCAGGACTAGACCTGGATCAGGACTAGACCTGGATCAGGACTAGACCTGGATCAGGACTAGACCTGGATCAGGACTAGACCTGGATCAGGACTAGAGCTGGATCAGGACTAGACCTGGATCAGGACTAGACCTGGATCAGGACTAGAGCTGGATCAGGACTAGACCTGGATCAGGACTAGACCTGGATCAGGACTAGAGCTGGATCAGGACTAGACCTGGATCAGGACTAGAGCTGGATCAGGACTAGAGCTGGATCAGGACTAGAGCTGGATCAGGACTAGACCTGGATCAGGACTAGACCTGGATCAGGACTAGACCTGGATCAGGACTAGAGCTGGATCAGGACTAGAGCTGGATCAGGACTAGAGCTGGATCAGGACTAGACCTGGATCAGGACTAGAGCTGGATCAGGACTAGAGCTGGATCAGGACTAGAGCTGGATCAGGACTAGACCTGGATCAGGACTAGACCTGGATCAGGACTAGAGCTGGATCAGGACTAGAGCTGGATCAGGACTAGACCTGGATCAGGACTAGACCTGGATCAGGACTAGAGCTGGATCAGGACTAGACCTGGATCAGGACTAGAGCTGGATCAGGACTAGACCTGGATCAGGACTAGACCTGGATCAGGACTAGACCTGGATCAGGACTAGAGCTGGATCAGGACTAGAGCTGGATCAGGACTAGACCTGGATCAGGACTAGAGCTGGATCAGGACTAGACCTGGATCAGGACTAGAGCTGGATCAGGACTAGAGCTGGATCAGGACTAGACCTGGATCAGGACTAGACCTGGATCAGGACTAGACCTGGATCAGGACTAGAGCTGGATCAGGACTAGAGCTGGATCAGGACTAGACCTGGATCAGGACTAGACCTGGATCAGGACTAGAGCTGGATCAGGACTAGACCTGGATCAGGACTAGAGCTGGATCAGGACTAGACCTGGATCAGGACTAGACCTGGATCAGGACTAGACCTGGATCAGGACTAGACCTGGATCAGGACTAGAGCTGGATCAGGACTAGACCTGGATCAGGACTAGACCTGGATCAGGACTAGACCTGGATCAGGACTAGACCTGGATCAGGACTAGACCTGGATCAGGACTAGAGCTGGATCAGGACTAGACCTGGATCAGGACTAGACCTGGATCAGGACTAGACCTGGATCAGGACTAGACCTGGATCAGGACTAGACCTGGATCAGGACTAGAGCTGGATCAGGACTAGACCTGGATCAGGACTAGACCTGGATCAGGACTAGAGCTGGATCAGGACTAGACCTGGATCAGGACTAGAGCTGGATCAGGACTAGACCTGGATCAGGACTAGACCTGGATCAGGACTAGACCTGGATCAGGACTAGACCTGGATCAGGACTAGACCTGGATCAGGACTAGACCTGGATCAGGACTAGACCTGGATCAGGACTAGAGCTGGATCAGGACTAGACCTGGATCAGGACTAGACCTGGATCAGGACTAGACCTGGATCAGGACTAGACCTGGATCAGGACTAGACCTGGATCAGGACTAGACCTGGATCAGGACTAGACCTGGATCAGGACCAGACCTGGATCAGGACTAGAGCTGGATCAGGACTAGACCTGGATCAGGACTAGACCTGGATCAGGACTAGACCTGGATCAGGACTAGACCTGGATCAGGACTAGACCTGGATCAGGACTAGACCTGGATCAGGACTAGACCTGGATCAGGACTAGACCTGGATCAGGACTAGACCTGGATCAGGACTAGACCTGGATCAGGACTAGACCTGGATCAGGACTAGACTGGATCAGGACTAGACCTGGATCAGGACTAGAGCTGGATCAGGACTAGACCTGGATCAGGACTAGAGCTGGATCAGGACTAGAGCTGGATCAGGACTAGACCTGGATCAGGACTAGACCTGGATCAGGACTAGACCTGGATCAGGACTAGACCTGGATCAGGACTAGACTGGATCAGGACTAGACCTGGATCAGGACTAGACCTGGATCAGGACTAGACCTGGATCAGGACTAGACCTGGATCAGGACTAGACCTGGATCAGGACTAGACCTGGATCAGGACTAGACCTGGATCAGGACTAGACCTGGATCAGGACTAGAGCTGGATCAGGACTAGAGCTGGATCAGGACTAGACCTGGATCAGGACTAGAGCTGGATCAGGACTAGAGCTGGATCAGGACTAGACCTGGATCAGGACTAGACCTGGATCAGGACTAGAGCTGGATCAGGACTAGACCTGGATCAGGACTAGAGCTGGATCAGGACTAGACCTGGATCAGGACTAGACCTGGATCAGGACTAGAGCTGGATCAGGACTAGAGCTGGATCAGGACTAGACCTGGATCAGGACTAGAGCTGGATCAGGACTAGAGCTGGATCAGGACTAGACCTGGATCAGGACTAGACCTGGATCAGGACTAGAGCTGGATCAGGACTAGAGCTGGATCAGGACTAGACCTGGATCAGGACTAGACCTGGATCAGGACTAGACCTGGATCAGGACTAGACCTGGATCAGGACTAGAGCTGGATCAGGACTAGACCTGGATCAGGACTAGACCTGGATCAGGACTAGAGCTGGATCAGGACTAGACCTGGATCAGGACTAGACCTGGATCAGGACCAGACCTGGATCAGGACTAGACCTGGATCAGGACTACACCTGGATCAGGACTACACCTGGATCAGGACTAGAGCTGGATCAGGACTAGACCTGGATCAGGACTAGACCTGGATCAGGACTAGAGCTGGATCAGGACTAGACCTGGATCAGGACTAGACCTGGATCAGGACTAGACCTGGATCAGGACTAGACCTGGATCAGGACTAGACCTGGATCAGGACTAGACCTGGATCAGGACTAGACCTGGATCAGGACTAGACCTGGATCAGGACTAGACCTGGATCAGGACTAGACCTGGATCAGGACTAGACCTGGATCAGGACTAGACCTGGATCAGGACTAGACCTGGATCAGGACTAGACCTGGATCAGGACTAGACCTGGATCAGGACTAGACCTGGATCAGGACTAGACCTGGATCAGGACTAGAGCTGGATCAGGACTAGACCTGGATCAGGACTAGAGCTGGATCAGGACTAGAGCTGGATCAGGACTAGACCTGGATCAGGACTAGACCTGGATCAGGACTAGACCTGGATCAGGACTAGAGCTGGATCAGGACTAGACCTGGATCAGGACTAGACCTGGATCAGGACTAGACCTGGATCAGGACTAGACCTGGATCAGGACTAGACCTGGATCAGGACTAGAGCTGGATCAGGACTAGAGCTGGATCAGGACTAGACCTGGATCAGGACTAGAGCTGGATCAGGACTAGAGCTGGATCAGGACTAGACCTGGATCAGGACTAGACCTGGATCAGGACTAGACCTGGATCAGGACTAGACTGGATCAGGACTAGAGCTGGATCAGGACTAGACCTGGATCAGGACTAGACCTGGATCAGGACTAGACTGGATCAGGACTAGACCTGGATCAGGACTAGAGCTGGATCAGGACTAGACCTGGATCAGGACTAGACCTGGATCAGGACTAGAGCTGGATCAGGACTAGAGCTGGATCAGGACTAGACCTGGATCAGGACTAGACCTGGATCAGGACTAGACCTGGATCAGGACCAGACCTGGATCAGGACTAGACCTGGATCAGGACTACACCTGGATCAGGACTAGACCTGGATCAGGACTAGAGCTGGATCAGGACTAGAGCTGGATCAGGACTAGACCTGGATCAGGACTAGACCTGGATCAGGACTAGACCTGGATCAGGACTAGAGCTGGATCAGGACTAGACCTGGATCAGGACTAGACCTGGATCAGGACTAGACCTGGATCAGGACTAGACCTGGATCAGGACTAGAGCTGGATCAGGACTAGACCTGGATCAGGACTAGAGCTGGATCAGGACTAGAGCTGGATCAGGACTAGACCTGGATCAGGACTAGAGCTGGATCAGGACTAGACCTGGATCAGGACTAGACCTGGATCAGGACTAGACCTGGATCAGGACTAGACCTGGATCAGGACTAGACCTGGATCAGGACTAGACCTGGATCAGGACTAGACCTGGATCAGGACTAGACCTGGATCAGGACTAGAGCTGGATCAGGACTAGACCTGGATCAGGACTAGAGCTGGATCAGGACTAGAGCTGGATCAGGACTAGACCTGGATCAGGACTAGACCTGGATCAGGACTAGACCTGGATCAGGACTAGACCTGGATCAGGACTAGAGCTGGATCAGGACTAGACCTGGATCAGGACTAGACCTGGATCAGGACTAGACCTGGATCAGGACTAGACCTGGATCAGGACTAGACCTGGATCAGGACTAGACCTGGATCAGGACTAGAGCTGGATCAGGACTAGACCTGGATCAGGACTAGAGCTGGATCAGGACTAGACCTGGATCAGGACTAGACCTGGATCAGGACCAGACCTGGATCAGGACTAGACCTGGATCAGGACTAGACCTGGATCAGGACTAGACCTGGATCAGGACTAGACCTGGATCAGGACTAGACCTGGATCAGGACTAGACCTGGATCAGGACTAGACCTGGATCAGGACTAGAGCTGGATCAGGACTAGACCTGGATCAGGACTAGAGCTGGATCAGGACTAGAGC
The DNA here is from genome assembly GCA_038048925.1 of Garcialebias charrua. NCBI lineage: Eukaryota > Metazoa > Chordata > Actinopteri > Cyprinodontiformes > Rivulidae > Garcialebias > Garcialebias charrua. The sequence continues at coordinate 24,058 of JBBPBX010017746.1, read as the reverse complement.
TGGATCAGGACTAGACCTGGATCAGGACTAGACCTGGATCAGGACTAGAGCTGGATCAGGACTAGACCTGGATCAGGACTAGAGCTGGATCAGGACTAGACCTGGATCAGGACTAGAGCTGGATCAGGACTAGACCTGGATCAGGACTAGACCTGGATCAGGACTAGAGCTGGATCAGGACTAGAGCTGGATCAGGACTAGACCTGGATCAGGACTAGACCTGGATCAGGACTAGAGCTGGATCAGGACTAGACCTGGATCAGGACTAGACCTGGATCAGGACTAGACCTGGATCAGGACTAGAGCTGGATCAGGACTAGACCTGGATCAGGACTAGACCTGGATCAGGACTAGACCTGGATCAGGACTAGAGCTGGATCAGGACTAGAGCTGGATCAGGACTAGACCTGGATCAGGACTAGACCTGGATCAGGACTAGACCTGGATCAGGACTAGACCTGGATCAGGACTAGAGCTGGATCAGGACTAGAGCTGGATCAGGACTAGACCTGGATCAGGACTAGAGCTGGATCAGGACTAGACCTGGATCAGGACTAGACCTGGATCAGGACTAGACCTGGATCAGGACTAGACCTGGATCAGGACTAGAGCTGGATCAGGACTAGACCTGGATCAGGACTAGAGCTGGATCAGGACTAGAGCTGGATCAGGACTAGACCTGGATCAGGACTAGACCTGGATCAGGACTAGACCTGGATCAGGACTAGAGCTGGATCAGGACTAGAGCTGGATCAGGACTAGACCTGGATCAGGACTAGAGCTGGATCAGGACTAGACCTGGATCAGGACTAGAGCTGGATCAGGACTAGAGCTGGATCAGGACTAGAGCTGGATCAGGACTAGACCTGGATCAGGACTAGACCTGGATCAGGACTAGACCTGGATCAGGACTAGACCTGGATCAGGACTAGACCTGGATCAGGACTAGACCTGGATCAGGACTAGAGCTGGATCAGGACTAGACCTGGATCAGGACTAGAGCTGGATCAGGACTAGACCTGGATCAGGACTAGACCTGGATCAGGACTAGAGCTGGATCAGGACTAGAGCTGGATCAGGACTAGACCTGGATCAGGACTAGACCTGGATCAGGACTAGACCTGGATCAGGACTAGAGCTGGATCAGGACTAGAGCTGGATCAGGACTAGACCTGGATCAGGACCAGACCTGGATCAGGACTAGAGCTGGATCAGGACTAGACCTGGATCAGGACTAGAGCTGGATCAGGACTAGACCTGGATCAGGACTAGACCTGGATCAGGACTAGAGCTGGATCAGGACTAGAGCTGGATCAGGACTAGACCTGGATCAGGACTAGACCTGGATCAGGACTAGAGCTGGATCAGGACTAGAGCTGGATCAGGACTAGAGCTGGATCAGGACTAGACCTGGATCAGGACTAGACCTGGATCAGGACTAGAGCTGGATCAGGACTAGAGCTGGATCAGGACTAGAGCTGGATCAGGACTAGACCTGGATCAGGACTAGAGCTGGATCAGGACTAGACCTGGATCAGGACTAGAGCTGGATCAGGACTAGACCTGGATCAGGACTAGAGCTGGATCAGGACTAGAGCTGGATCAGGACTAGAGCTGGATCAGGACTAGACCTGGATCAGGACTAGACCTGGATCAGGACTAGACCTGGATCAGGACTAGAGCTGGATCAGGACTAGACCTGGATCAGGACTAGACCTGGATCAGGACTAGAGCTGGATCAGGACTAGACCTGGATCAGGACTAGAGCTGGATCAGGACTAGAGCTGGATCAGGACTAGACCTGGATCAGGACTAGAGCTGGATCAGGACTAGACCTGGATCAGGACTAGAGCTGGATCAGGACTAGAGCTGGATCAGGACTAGAGCTGGATCAGGACTAGACCTGGATCAGGACTAGAGCTGGATCAGGACTAGAGCTGGATCAGGACTAGAGCTGGATCAGGACTAGACCTGGATCAGGACTAGACCTGGATCAGGACTAGAGCTGGATCAGGACTAGACCTGGATCAGGACTAGAGCTGGATCAGGACTAGACCTGGATCAGGACTAGACCTGGATCAGGACTAGACCTGGATCAGGACTAGACCTGGATCAGGACTAGAGCTGGATCAGGACTAGAGCTGGATCAGGACTAGAGCTGGATCAGGACTAGACCTGGATCAGGACTAGACCTGGATCAGGACTAGAGCTGGATCAGGACTAGACCTGGATCAGGACTAGACCTGGATCAGGACTAGAGCTGGATCAGGACTAGACCTGGATCAGGACTAGAGCTGGATCAGGACTAGACCTGGATCAGGACTAGACCTGGATCAGGACTAGACCTGGATCAGGACTAGAGCTGGATCAGGACTAGAGCTGGATCAGGACTAGACCTGGATCAGGACTAGACCTGGATCAGGACTAGACCTGGATCAGGACTAGACCTGGATCAGGACTAGAGCTGGATCAGGACTAGACCTGGATCAGGACTAGACCTGGATCAGGACTAGAGCTGGATCAGGACTAGACCTGGATCAGGACTAGAGCTGGATCAGGACTAGAGCTGGATCAGGACTAGACCTGGATCAGGACTAGACCTGGATCAGGACTAGAGCTGGATCAGGACTAGAGCTGGATCAGGACTAGACCTGGATCAGGACTAGACCTGGATCAGGACTAGACCTGGATCAGGACCAGACCTGGATCAGGACTAGACCTGGATCAGGACTACACCTGGATCAGGACTACACCTGGATCAGGACTAGAGCTGGATCAGGACTAGAGCTGGATCAGGACTAGACCTGGATCAGGACTAGACCTGGATCAGGACTAGACCTGGATCAGGACTAGACCTGGATCAGGACTAGACCTGGATCAGGACTAGACCTGGATCAGGACTAGACCTGGATCAGGACTAGACCTGGATCAGGACTAGACCTGGATCAGGACCAGACCTGGATCAGGACTAGACCTGGATCAGGACTAGACCTGGATCAGGACTAGACCTGGATCAGGACTAGACCTGGATCAGGACTAGACCTGGATCAGGACTAGACCTGGATCAGGACTAGACCTGGATCAGGACTAGAGCTGGATCAGGACTAGACCTGGATCAGGACTAGAGCTGGATCAGGACTAGACCTGGATCAGGACTAGACCTGGATCAGGACTAGACCTGGATCAGGACTAGACCTGGATCAGGACTAGAGCTGGATCAGGACTAGAGCTGGATCAGGACTAGACCTGGATCAGGACTAGACCTGGATCAGGACTAGACCTGGATCAGGACTAGACCTGGATCAGGACTAGACCTGGATCAGGACTAGACCTGGATCAGGACTAGAGCTGGATCAGGACTAGACCTGGATCAGGACTAGAGCTGGATCAGGACTAGACCTGGATCAGGACTAGACCTGGATCAGGACTAGAGCTGGATCAGGACTAGACCTGGATCAGGACTAGACCTGGATCAGGACTAGACCTGGATCAGGACTAGAGCTGGATCAGGACTAGACCTGGATCAGGACTAGAGCTGGATCAGGACTAGACCTGGATCAGGACTAGACCTGGATCAGGACCAGACCTGGATCAGGACTAGACCTGGATCAGGACTAGACCTGGATCAGGACTAGACCTGGATCAGGACTACACCTGGATCAGGACTAGACCTGGATCAGGACTAGAGCTGGATCAGGACTAGACCTGGATCAGGACTAGACCTGGATCAGGACTAGACCTGGATCAGGACTAGACCTGGATCAGGACTAGACCTGGATCAGGACTAGACCTGGATCAGGACTAGACCTGGATCAGGACTAGACCTGGATCAGGACCAGACCTGGATCAGGACTAGACCTGGATCAGGACTAGACCTGGATCAGGACTAGACCTGGATCAGGACTAGACCTGGATCAGGACTAGACCTGGATCAGGACTAGACCTGGATCAGGACTAGACCTGGATCAGGACTAGAGCTGGATCAGGACTAGACCTGGATCAGGACTAGAGCTGGATCAGGACTAGACCTGGATCAGGACTAGACCTGGATCAGGACCAGACCTGGATCAGGACTAGACCTGGATCAGGACTAGACCTGGATCAGGACTACACCTGGATCAGGACTAGACCTGGATCAGGACTAGAGCTGGATCAGGACTAGACCTGGATCAGGACTAGAGCTGGATCAGGACTAGACCTGGATCAGGACTAGAGCTGGATCAGGACTAGACCTGGATCAGGACTAGACCTGGATCAGGACTAGACCTGGATCAGGACTAGACCTGGATCAGGACTAGACCTGGATCAGGACTAGACCTGGATCAGGACTAGACCTGGATCAGGACTAGACCTGGATCAGGACTAGACCTGGATCAGGACTAGACCTGGATCAGGACTAGACCTGGATCAGGACTAGAGCTGGATCAGGACTAGACCTGGATCAGGACTAGACCTGGATCAGGACTAGAGCTGGATCAGGACTAGAGCTGGATCAGGACTAGACCTGGATCAGGACTAGAGCTGGATCAGGACTAGACCTGGATCAGGACTAGACCTGGATCAGGACTAGACCTGGATCAGGACTAGAGCTGGATCAGGACTAGACCTGGATCAGGACTAGACCTGGATCAGGACTAGACCTGGATCAGGACTAGAGCTGGATCAGGACTAGACCTGGATCAGGACTAGAGCTGGATCAGGACTAGAGCTGGATCAGGACTAGACCTGGATCAGGACTAGACCTGGATCAGGACTAGACCTGGATCAGGACTAGAGCTGGATCAGGACTAGACCTGGATCAGGACTAGACCTGGATCAGGACTAGACCTGGATCAGGACTAGACCTGGATCAGGACTAGAGCTGGATCAGGACTAGAGCTGGATCAGGACTAGACCTGGATCAGGACCAGACCTGGATCAGGACTAGAGCTGGATCAGGACTAGACCTGGATCAGGACTAGAGCTGGATCAGGACTAGACCTGGATCAGGACTAGACCTGGATCAGGACTAGAGCTGGATCAGGACTAGACCTGGATCAGGACTAGACCTGGATCAGGACTAGACCTGGATCAGGACTAGACCTGGATCAGGACTAGACCTGGATCAGGACTAGAGCTGGATCAGGACTAGACCTGGATCAGGACTAGAGCTGGATCAGGACTAGACCTGGATCAGGACTAGAGCTGGATCAGGACTAGACCTGGATCAGGACTAGACCTGGATCAGGACTAGACCTGGATCAGGACTAGACCTGGATCAGGACTAGACCTGGATCAGGACTAGACCTGGATCAGGACTAGACCTGGATCAGGACTAGACCTGGATCAGGACTAGACCTGGATCAGGACTAGACCTGGATCAGGACTAGACCTGGATCAGGACTAGACCTGGATCAGGACTAGACCTGGATCAGGACTAGACCTGGATCAGGACTAGACCTGGATCAGGACTAGACCTGGATCAGGACTAGACCTGGATCAGGACTAGACCTGGATCAGGACTAGAGCTGGATCAGGACTAGACCTGGATCAGGACTAGACCTGGATCAGGACTAGACCTGGATCAGGACTAGACCTGGATCAGGACTAGACCTGGATCAGGACTAGAGCTGGATCAGGACTAGACCTGGATCAGGACTAGACCTGGATCAGGACTAGAGCTGGATCAGGACTAGACCTGGATCAGGACTAGACCTGGATCAGGACTAGACCTGGATCAGGACTAGACCTGGATCAGGACTAGACCTGGATCAGGACTAGACCTGGATCAGGACTAGACCTGGATCAGGACTAGACCTGGATCAGGACTAGACCTGGATCAGGACTAGACCTGGATCAGGACTAGAGCTGGATCAGGACTAGACCTGGATCAGGACTAGACCTGGATCAGGACTAGACCTGGATCAGGACTAGACCTGGATCAGGACTAGACCTGGATCAGGACTAGACCTGGATCAGGACTAGACCTGGATCAGGACTAGACCTGGATCAGGACTAGACCTGGATCAGGACTAGACCTGGATCAGGACTAGACCTGGATCAGGACTAGACCTGGATCAGGACTAGAGCTGGATCAGGACTAGAGCTGGATCAGGACTAGACCTGGATCAGGACTAGACCTGGATCAGGACTAGACCTGGATCAGGACCAGACCTGGATCAGGACTAGACCTGGATCAGGACTAGACCTGGATCAGGACTAGACCTGGATCAGGACTAGACCTGGATCAGGACTAGACCTGGATCAGGACTAGACCTGGATCAGGTGTTTTTAAATAAAGACCAGCAGAACTTCGTGCCGGACTCAGAACCTCACAGAGATCCAAGTGGACCGGAGTCCTGCAGAGTGTGAGTTCTGTTGAAGGTCAATGTGAACTGGACCGAACACACCTGTCCTGTTCACTGACCAACAGGTGCGGTGGACGTGTGACCTTTGCTCTGGGTTTTCAACAGGATGAAGACATTCAGATGGACCGGTTCTGGTTCTGGTTCTGATAACACTGCTGCTGCTGTGAGCGGGACACGTTGCTCTTCAGAGGAGACTCACATCAGGCTTTGTTCTTTCCCTTCAATTTATCAATTCATCAATTTATCTCATTCTTTTCTCTCTCTATACATCAACGATCTTTGCAGTGATCTGTCAAATGCCTCCCACCATTATTACGCAGATGACACCATCATCTATAGCTGTTCATCCTTATAATGATGTTTTTCCACTACATTAGGGCTTAGTGTATTACTAGTTGATGTTTTTCTTAGTTAGTTCTCGATGTTATTACTGTTTTTCTCTTGCATTTGTTGTTGGATGTAACTGGGACCTCGTGTACATAATCTCGTTTTCATCACATGTACCACATGCGGTGCAAATGACAATAAAGACTCTCTGACTCTGACTCAGCCAAGCTTTCACCTCTCTTCAGGACGCTTTTAATATTATTCAGTCACGGCTGCAAAAACTTAGACTGGTCCTAAATGCCGACAAAAGCAAGTTCATGGTTCTTGCCAACAGAAAGCAGCAACCAGAGAACCCACCTCAAATTGGAACCCAAGAGGGAAAACAAATAGAAATGGTCTCCACCTACAAATATCTAGGTTTCAACATTGACACTGAACTGTCTTTTAAAACCCACATCTCCAAAATGGCCACTAAACTCAAACTGAAGCTAGGTTTCTTCTTCAGAAACAAATCCTGCTTCTCATGCAAAGCCAGGAGAACATTAGTAGCTGCAACATTCATGCCAATACTAGATTATGGTGACGTGCTGTACATGAGTGCTGCATCAAAATACCTACAGTCCTTAGACTCCATTTACCACGGTGCCCTTCGGTTCATTACTGACTCCAGTTATCGCACTCATCACTGTGTGAGCTTTATATCATCTCTCAGCACTCGCAGATACACTCACTGGATATCCTTCATCTACAAGACCCTCCTAAACCTAGTCCCGTCATACCTCACCTCCTTAATACAAACATCACACAGTCATTACTCCCTGCGCTCTAACGATTTAGTCCTCCTGTCAGTTCCTCCTGTCAGAACTGAACTAGGAAAAAGAGTTCAGCTTCTCCGTCCCCTCAGCCTGGAACAACTTACAGAAAGATCTGAAACTATCAACATTCATCTCTCCTGGATCCTTTATGTCAACCGTATTAGATAATGTTTATGTTTATTAAATTTGTTTTTACAAAAGAAACAATACAAGACAATCCCATAAATGATAATGTACAAAATATAAAAAAATGAAAGGTAGCAGAAAGAAGAATAAATCTTATTATATCTGCCCCTTTTTTCCAACAATCAGATTAAACAATAATAATCTTCAACCAACAGTACAAAATGACTAACTCTTTCTAATTTTCTAACTAATACAATACACATTACGCTATTTCATATATATTTTTTAACACATTCGTTTTGATCATTTTCTTAAATGTAAACATTGACTTGGCATTTTTAACTACATTCTCCAAGCCATTCCATAATCTAATTCCCTGGATTGAGGTAGAACGTCCCTTCAAACTAGTTCTGAATTGTGGTTTTACAAACATCTCTGTCCCCTTAAGATTATAACAACTTTGTCTTTTAACAAAATGCATTTGGATATTTAAAGGTAATGCATTATTTTGAGCCCTATACATAACTGATAAAATATTATAGTCTACCAAATCATGGAACTTCAATAACTTCAGTTGATAAAATAATGTACTTGATGGATGACGGTAATGTTTTCTAGTGATAATTCTTACAGCTCTTTTCTGTAATACAAAAATAGGCTTTGTGATTGTTTTACACGCATTCCCCCAAACATCAATACAATAGATTAAGTGTGGAACAATGATTGTGTTATACAACAAATACAGAGCTTTATCATTCAATAGGTCTCTGACTTTGTACAGTACTGCAATCGATTTAGCTATTTTTATTCTTACAGAATTTATGTGTTGTTTCCATGTCAGTTTGTCATCAATGATAACACCCAAAAACTTCACCTCACTCACTCTACAAATCTCAACATCCTCAATTTTGAGTGGAACATCAACAGTTTTCTTTTTATTACTGAATATCATGTAATTAGTTTTTTCTAGATTTAATGATAATTTATTTATTTTAAACCAAGTTTGTATCTTGACAAATTCTGTCTTTATCAATTCCAACATTTGTTCTATATCTTCACCTAAACAGAAAAATGTGGTATCATCAGCAAAAAGTACACATTTAAGGAGTCCTGACACATTTACCAAGTCATTCACATATAAAATAAATAGCTTTGGTCCAAGTACAGAGCCTTGGGGAACTCCACATGTGATATTACAGAGGTCAGATCTTACATCATTTATTTGTACAAATTGTTTCCTATCTTTCAAGTAGCTAGATACCCACTGTAATGCTGGTCCTCTAATACCATATTTGTTCAGTTTTTCAAGGAGAATGGTGTGATCAATAGTATCGAATGCTTTTTTTAAATCAACAAAAATACTGATACAATATTGTTTTTGATCGACAGCAGTAGTTATTTGTTCCATTAATTCCATGAGAGCCATTGATGTAGAGTTTTTTGCTCTAAACCCATACTGACTGTTGCTTAGAATATTTTGTTTATCTATAAATTGATCTAGTCTGTTTACAAATAGTTTTTCAAGAATTTTTGAAAACTGACTTTTGAAATGTCATCAAGAAACTTGACCATTGCAGATGTTTCTAAACATTACTTGTGCAATTTACATGGCATTGTTTATTTTTAACTTTATACTCAACCAATGTATGTCTGCTTGTTATATAAACAACAAACCCCCTACTTACGTACGAGTTTGGGACATAAGAACTGTTCGCAGCTCGATTCTGCCGTAGGGGGTGAAAATAGCGTCCCGTTCGTAGGTCCTTATTCCGTTCGTCGGCCGCGGAAATACCGCTAACGAGCGCCGCACACACATTTAAGCATGTACAGTAGTGTACTGTAATGTTAAACATTGCTATTCACATTTACAGAATAAATAAAAATATAATTTCTTACTTTGAGATGGTCAAAGCCGACATCTTAGGTTGCCATGCGTTGATTGTTGTCGGGCCGAGCAGCGCGGCGGCCGGCGAGCGAACCACGGCAGCTGCTCGAGGCCTGTGTTAGCTTCTGCTAGCCAGGCCATGAGCTGGTGTTGGAGCGGCGGTGCGGCGCGATCGGCGATCAATCTGCAGCTGCTGCTCCAGCCTGAGACGTCCACAGAGCTCACAGAGCGATTCCAGCTAGTAATTAATCCATATGATGCGATCCTGGTCACCAGTCTTCAAAGGCCGGCTCCCGGCAGCTAACCTAAAATGGCGTCCGGTGTTCTACATTAATTTGTGACCGGAGACCCCCGTGACTGAACCTAAAATGGCGTCCGGTGTTCTACATTAATTTGTGACCGTGTAAACTGAAGACCTACTTCTTGCTGCCCAAGATTGCGCAATCATGACAAAAATGATCAGAAATGATCATTTTTATCATAATTATTATTTATAAAGCCTTTAAAACAACCACAGCTGCAACAAAGTGATGTACACATGAAATTAAGAACATTTAAACACACAAAAAAAAAAATATTATTATTTTTTTTAATACAGTAATTTCATATTTTTATTAAATATGATACGTTCGTAGGTCCGGGCGGCCGTAGGTCGATGGAGTCGTAGGTAGGGGGTCACCTGTATATATATATATATATATATATATATATATATATATATATACATATATAATGTCTATAGAAGTCTGTCTTATCCTGATGGTTTTGAACTGTTAACATCTATTTTCCAACCAAGGACTGGGTTTGCAAATTAGCCTGTGGCTAGAAAACCTTTGTACAAGACAACGGTTGCTTCGTTTTTAACATGTACAGTAACATTGTTTTTTGTGCTGTCCTTGATCAAATAAACTTGAATGAATGAATTTATTGTGATTGTTTGTTTTTTTCTTCTTCTTTTTGATGAATGCAAATGTTTATTGTCAGTTACCATGTGACGTGTGCTGCTGACCACTTGACCAGGTCACCTTATAAAAGCGATCTCGATCTCAATGGGCTCTACTATTTGGTCACTTTTTACTGGGACATGTTTTGAAAATTAAATGTTAAATGTTATTTTATTTATCATTTTAATTAATTTACACAATGAGCAGTCTTGATGTAGAGAAAGAAAATGATTTATTTTTTATTTTATTAATGAGCCAAAACATGCAACTTGAATTTGAAATGAAAAAGCATTTCTGCTATTTCATTTTAATTTTCAAATTTGACATTTCAAAATGAATTTTGGTCACTTTTTACTAAGACATATTTTGAAAATTAAATGTTAAACGTTATTTTATTTATAATTTTAATTAATGTACAGCAGTCTTGAGGAAGAAAATGAAAATGCAGTTTGGATTATTCATTTTAAATTTTATTTATGAGTCAAAACATGCAGCTTTATTTTGAAACTAAAAAGCATTTCTATTATCCATCCATCCATCCATCCATCCATCCATCTTCTTCCGCTTATCCGGGGTCGGGTCGCGGGGGTAGCAGCCTAAGTAGGGAGGCCCAGACTTCCCTCTCCCCAGCCACTTGGAGCAGCTCCTCTGGGGGAATCCCAAGGCGTTCCCAGGCCAGCCGAGAAACATAGTCCCTCCAGCGTGTCCTGGGTCTTCCTCTGGGTCTCCTCCCGGTGGGACATGCCCGGAACACCTCACCAGGGAGGCGTCCAGGAGGCATCCTAACCAGATGCCCGAGCCACCTCAACTGGCTCCTCTCGATGTGGAGAAGCAGCGGCTCTACTCCGAGTCCCTCCCGGATGACTGAGCTTCTCACCCTATCTCTAAGGGAGAGTCCAGACACCCTGCGGAGAAAACTCATTTCAGCCGCTTGTATCCGAGATCTTGTTCTTTCGGTCATAACCCAAAGCTCATGACCATAGATGAGGGTGGGAACGTAGATCGATCGGTAAATTGAGAGCTTTGCCTTTTGACTCAGCTCTCTCTTCACCACGACAGACCGGTACAGCGCCCGCTTCACTGCGGACGCTGCACCTATCCGCCTATCGATCTCACGCTCCAGTTTTCCCTCATTCGTGAACAAGATCCCGAGATACTTAAACTCCTCCACTTGGGGCAGGACCTCCTCCCCGACCCGGAGAGGGCATGCTACCCTTTTCCGGCTCAAGACCATGGCCTCGGATTTGGAGGAACTGATCCTCATCCCGGCCGCATCACACTCGGCTGCAAACCGCTCCAGTGAAAGTTGTAAATCACGAACTGATGAAGCCAGTAGGACCACATCATCTGCAAAAAACAGAGAAGCGATTCTAAGGTCACCAAAACGGATCCTCTCAACACCTTGGCTGCGCCTAGAAATTCTGTCCATAAAAGTTATGAACAGAATCGGTGACAAAGGGCAACCTTGGCGGAGTCCAACTCTCACCGGAAACGAGCCTGACTTACTGCCGGCAATGCGGACCAAGCTCTGACACCGGTCGTACAGGGACCTAACAGCCCATATCAATGGGCCTGGTACCCCATACTCCCGGAGTACCCCCCACAGAACCCCCCGAGGGACGCGGTCGAATGCCTTCTCCAAGTCCACAAAGCACATGTAAACTGGTTGGGCAAACTCCCACGCACCCTCCAGGACCCTGCTGAGGGTGTAGAGCTGGTCCAGTGTTCCACGACCAGGACGAAAACCACATTGCTCCTCCTGAATCCGAGGTTCGACTATCCGACGGACCCTCCTCTCCAGAACCCCTGAATAGACCTTACCAGGGAGGCTTAAGAGTGTGATCCCCCTATAGTTGGAACACACCCTACGGTCCCCCTTTTTGAATAGGGGAACCACCACCCCAGTCTGCCAATCCAAGGGAACTGCCCCCGATGTCCACGCGATATTGCAGAGTCGCGTAAGCCAACACAACCCTACAACATCCAGAGCCCTAAGGAACTCCGGGCGAATCTCATCCACCCCCGGAGCCTTGCCACCGCAGAGCTTTTTAACCACCTCGGCGACCTCAGCACCAGAGATCGGAGAACCCGACCCAAAGTCCCCAGGCTCCGCTTCCTCAGTGGAAGACGTGCCAGTAGGATTGAGGAGGTCTTCGAAGTATTCCGCCCACCGACTCACAACATCCCGAGTTGAGGTCAGCAGCACGCCACCCCCACCATAAATGGTGTTGGTCGCGTACCTCTTTCCCCCCCTGAGACGCCGGATGGTGGACCAGAATCGCCTCGAAGCCGTACGGAAGTCATTCTCCATGGCCTCTCCGAACTCCTCCCACGCCCGAGTTTTTGCCTCAGCAACCACCCGAGCCGCATGCCGCTTGGACTGCCGGTACCTATCAGCTGCTTCCGGGGTCCCACAAGCCAAAAAGGCCCAATAGGACTCCTTCTTCAGCCTGACAGCATCCCTCACTGCCGGTGTCCACCACCGGGTTCGAGGGTTGCCACCACGACAGGCACCAACAACCTTGCGGCCACAGCTCCGATAAGCTGCCTCGACAATAGAGGCGCGGAACATGGCCCACTCGGACTCCATGTCCCCCGCCTCCCTCGGAACGTGTTCAAAGCTCTCCCGGAGGTGGGAGTTAAAGCTCCGTCTTACGGGAGACTCTGCCAGACGTTCCCAGCAGACCCTCACAATACGTTTGGGTCTGCCAGGTCTGACCGGCATCCTCCCCCACCATCGGAGCCAACTCACCACCAGGTAGTGGTCAGTTGACAGCTCCGCCCCTCTCTTCACCCGAGTGTCCAAGACATGCGGCCGCAGATCAGATGAGACGACAACAAAGTCGATCATCGAACTGCGACCTAGGGTGTCCTGGTGCCAAGAGCACATATGGACACCCTTATGCTTAAACATGGTGTTCGTTATGGACAATCCATGACGAGCACAGAAGTCCAATAACAGAACACCACTCTGGTTCAGATCAGGGGGGCCGTTCCTCCCAACCACACCCCTCCAGGTCTCACTGTCATTGCCCACGTGAGCGTTGAAGTCCCCCAGTAGAACAAGGGAGTCCCCAGGAGGCGCACTCTCCAATACCCCCTCCAAGGACTCCAAAAAGGGTGGGTAGTCTGAGCTGCCGTTTGGTGCATAGGCACAAACAACAGTCAGAGCCCGTCCCCCCACACGTAGGCGAAGGGAGGCTACCCTCTCGTTCACCGGGGTGAACCCCAACGTACAGGCACCAAGATGGGGGGCAACCAGTATGCCCACTCCTGCTCGGCGCCTCTCACCAGGGGCAACTCCAGAGTGGAAGAGTGTCCAACCCCTCTCAAGGAAACTGGTTCCAGAGCCAGAGCCATGCGTTGAGGTGAGTCCGACTATTTCTAGTCGGAACCTCTCAACCTCACACACTAGCTCAGGCTCCTTCCCCACCAGAGAGGTGACATTCCATGTCCCAATGGCCAGCTTCTGTAGCCGAGGATCAGACCGCCAGGGTCCCCGCCCTCGGCCACCACCCATCTCACATTGCACCCGACCCCTTTGGCCCCTCCCACAGGTGGTGAGCCCATGGGAAGTTTTAATCCATTAATTTGAAATATGAGACATAACTGCTTCCATACTCTACCTGGTAAAATAAAGGTGATTGATTGATCATCTTCTTCTTTTTCTTCTTGTGTTTTATGGAGGGTGGCATCTAACGTTAAGATGCATTATCGCCATCTACTGTGCTGGAGTGTGGGCCAGAGTATTTTTCAAACCTACTACCTACCTAAACTATATTCTTGCATACAGTTTTGTTTCCTTAAGAAATTTAACAAGTACCTCATTTATCTTGTCATGTTTAACTAATACAGGAAACCCCCGACCTACGAACGAGTTTGGGACCTAAGAACCGTTCGCAGCTCGATTCTGCCGTAGCTAGGGGGTGAAAATAGCGTCCCGTTCGTAGGTCCTTATTCAGTTCGTAGGTCGCTGAAATACCGCTAACGGATTGCCGCGCACACATTTAACCGCATGAGACTGACATACTGGGCCATAAACATGCACAGAACTTTATTTACAAACACTTAGCTAACACATTACACCACACATTCATCCATAAACACCAGTACTGTAACTGTACAGCATGTACAGTAGTGTACTGTAATGTTAAACATTGCTATTCACATTTACAGAATAAATAAAAATATAATTTCTTACTTTGAGATGGTCAAAGCCGACATCTTAGGTTGCCATGCGTTGATGTTGTCGGGCCGAGCAGCGCGGCGGCCGGCGAGCGAACCACGGCAGCTGCTCGAGGCCTGTGTTAGCTTCTGCTAGCCAGGCCATGAGCTGGTGTTGGAGCGGCGGTGCGGCGCGATCGGCGATCAATCTGCAGCTGCTGCTCCAGCCTGAGACGTCCACAGAGCTCACAGAGCGATTCCAGATAGTAATTTATCCATATGAGGCAATCCTGGAACACACACAGTCCTCACATGGGGCTGCCGGGAGGACCGCGGGAGTCCTAAAATGGCTGCCAGGCATTTCCTGTCGGACCGGAAGTTGCGCAATCATTAAAAAAAACTATTTTTATTAAAAAAATATTATTTATAAAGCCTTTAAAACAACCACAGCTGGAACACAGTGCTGTACACTTGAAATTAATAACATTTAAAGCTGCTATATGTAACTTTTCTAACAATATATTTTTAACATATTTCTTCACTCTGTCACTAGAGTGATGTTAGAGAGGTAATCTCTGAAAAAAACTTTAAAAAAATATTGTCCCCTTGCTTCTCCAGGTGGTAAATAAGCATTTCTAAAACGAAAAAGTGACCCGCCTTTTTCCAGCCAATAAAAACAAAGTTTGTAACCAGCCAATAAAAACCAATCTTGAATTTGAATCAGCCAATAGAGCTTGAATTTGATTTTCAACAGACCACAAGGGGGCAGAGCCATATATGGCTCTGAGGGGGAGGGATCAGAATGCTTTGCTTGTTGAAAATTTTTTCTAAGTGCTAATGTTCTACAGAAACTGCAGACTGAACCTTTAA
>JBBPBX010017745.1:29921-46450 GCA_038048925.1 Garcialebias charrua | reverse complement strand
TCAAAACACATGACATGTTCTTCAGCGCGGCCTCTCTCATCCGTCTCGGGATGAAGGTCAAAGGTGTGAAAAAAAGGTAAGGAACCATGAGGGTTACAGCATTAGTATTAAAAAAAATGTATCACATTTTGTCTGCAAGACACCGCATGACACAGTAAAAACCATACCATAAGCACATAAGGACAGTTACATGTTGCATGTTGAGAGAGAGACTGAGGCAGGGAGGATCTGTCCATGATACATTCCGGATGCCTCCGATAACGCTCATAGAAAAGTTCTCCTGGGGGGGTAGCAGACAAGACAAACAGCAGCTATTTTGTCCACAGTAAGCACATCTCAGGAGAAATTAGATATCCAGCCTTTTCCAAGGTTGTTTCCAAGGGAGTCAGATAAGAATTCACAAATATTTTCACATCAGGCACACATTGTAATTTCTGTGGCCTTCAGTCTGTAAGGGCGATTCTGTTCCAAAGTGATCCAATTCGGGACTTTTTCCACTGATCCAAGCTCTGACCTCAGATGTTGACCACAGCTGACCAGAGTCCCAATCCGAGGGTGATCTGTTCACCCTCTGGATAAGCTCGCAAACAGCTGATTTCTGATGTTGACCACAGCGTCCAGAGTCCAAATCCGTGGGAGAGCTGTTTCACCCTCTGGATAAGCTCACAAACAGCTGATTTCTCGAGGTCACGGCACAGACCAGACGTCGGGTGCTCCAGGCATTAAGACCTGCTGAAGTCTCCCTCATTTTGCGATAGACCAGTGCTCCACAAACGCCAAAAAAAGCAAAGCGCTGCCATCATAATCCAATATAATCCAAGATTCTTCACCTCCACAGAGCACTCCCAGGAATCCACGGAATCCATGGCGGAATCCATGGCGTATCCTCCGTCACTCTGTGAGGGTGGGAAGGCTCCCCTTGTGCCGTTCCTTCTGTAGAGATCTTGTTTGTAGAATCGAATGCCCAAACCTCCAATCCATCTTAATTTGCGTTCAAGGTGCTTAGCTGAGGAGCTGCCAGCAGCAGGGGGGGAAGGACGGGAGAGGGAAGGGTTGCGACTGCCTCGGTCGAAAGCAAGGTTGAAACAATAATAATAATGAATTGAATTTATAACGCACTTTTCATTAGTGAAAATCTCAAAGTGCTACACACATTGAATGCTACACACATTCATACACCAGTAGCGGCAGACTACCATGCAAGGTGCTTTCCAGTCCTACCGGAAGCAACTCGGGGTTAAGTGTCTTGCCCAAGGACACAACGACACATGGTGTGGGGAACCAGGATTCGAACTGCCAACCTTCCGATCGGGGGACAACTGCCATTACCACTACGCCACGGCCCCAGAGTTATCAAGGTTACAAATGGTAAATGGACTGTACTCACTGTATATAGCGTTTTATCTTATCAAGACACACAAAGTGCTTTACACTACAATCTGTGCCCTCATTTATCTATTCATACAGCTCTCTACTATTTCTGTAAAAAGACTAGTACATGCTTTATCACATTCATACATCAATGGGACACACACTGGAGGCAATGAGGGGTCCAGTGTCTTGCCCAGTGACAATATGGCATGTTGCTGCTGGTGGAATCGAACCCCCTAATCTCGCATCAGAGGACGACTGCTCTAACCACTCAGCCACAGCTGCCCCTGTTAGAAGTGCAGAATCTGCAGTCAACCAGATGTAGGACAAAGTCTGCATTGGAATTCTGTGTGGAGACTGGATTTCTCTGAAAGTCATCAACTGGAGCAATGTTAATGGTTTTTGCACAGTCGTACTGGCGTTTCTCAACCACGGTTGAGTCCCATTTGAGTGATTGCAAGTTCGAAAACATAGGAATGCAAATGTCAAAATGATACTGTTCCAGATCTAGATGATAAAGAACCACATACAGTAGTTAATGTGGACCATCCATCAAGGGATTTTTCCTGAGAACTTTAGATGATGTATATGTACCATATTTTCCAGATTATACGTCGCACTGGAGTATAGGTTGCATTAGTCAAAAAATGCCTCATGAAGAGAAAAAAAAAAAACATATATGAGTCACTTCTAAGTATAAGTCACATTTTTTTAGAAGTGTATTTCACAAAGTGCGTTACAGTGGTGGGTAACGCTAATTAAAAAATTAGTTCCACAATTTCTAAAATGCTTATTTTTTTTTTTAGGTCCACAATTTCAAAAGCACAAATGCCTTATGAAAATTAGGGGAAGCTAATCTAATCCGCTATTTATATTCAACAATTTGTAGCCGGCAGCGTTTTGCAATATTTGCACCACACTGCCAACTACAGGTGTATAAACTGTTATACACCTTACCCTACCTCTAAACGGCAATTTGCTCGGGGTGTCATCTATTAAAATATACCTTTCACTCAGGGTCCAAAATTTTAAAAGTTGTTTAATGTGTGGATTGCTATTTCGGCTGCTCCTTTGTCTTTTTCTTTTGTTTTTTGGAGATTTTTCATTAAAGAAGAATCAATAAAGTAATTTTAAAACTGTTTATTGGAAAACTGAAGCGATGCATTCTGGGTACATGATGATGAAACCAGACTGTTGTCAGGTTGGAGGGACGTGGCTGCTCCTCCTCCACCTTCATTTTCTTAAAGTGCGACTAAACCCAAAATTAACTTTTTTTAGCTGATAAACTCCCTAGAATGTGTTTAAAATATTATCTAGCACTATGGCTGTGTTTATTTTCACATAATTGTGCATATCTGTGTAAATTGGCAATATTTGGCAATATTTGGTCTAAAACTGTGTTTACGGTAGTCCTTTGGGTTGAACAGAGGTTATTGCACCTTAATTTTCATATTGGTCAGGACTGTTCACTCTGATGTGTCTTGTACACTCTGATGTCACAAAGGTGGTTCAAGCAGAGCCAATCCCCTGCAGAGATGAGAAGTGCATACCTTATATGGAAGTGCTGCATTTCACTCCTGACAAGCGGTTTTATTTTTCTTTTCATTTTCATTGTTTTAGGCCTTTGGTTTTGGATGGAATGGGTGGAATAGATAAATACATCTACATGTTTATTCTTTGTTGTTGCTTGGTGTATGTTGTTGGCTAGAGGTTTAATTTGTTTTAGGTTGTTGCAGGTGGAGGCGTGAACAAAAGCACAACTCTACCTCCACCCCTCCTTGTCTCTCGACACGCCCATTTTCAGGGAGATTTTGGAAGGAGGAGTTACCGATCCACAGGGTGTGGAGTTGCTCTTTAAAATTACTTGGCTGAAGAGTTTTTTTTGTGAGATTTGGTGCAATTTTCAGAGGCATTTCTTTCTATAAATATTTTGAGCCCTGATTGAAAATGTTTGTGCACATAAAACTTGCAGAACTCAGTTTGTGTTGTGATTATTATTGGAATGTTGCTCCTGCTGACTTGACATGATGTAATTAATAAACAATAGTATTAAATGTACTTCATTAAAGCTTGTTTTACATTTTTCATAATTGTTTTGTAATTTATTTTTGCACAATTAACACTTATTTTGTCATCTGTTATGATTATAACTAGAAACAGTTTCATTTAAATTAACATTTTAATCAGTGAATTACCATTTTACAGTAGTCAGGCTACAAGCACAATTAAATCTGTTATCCAGGTACTTGGTGGCTAAAAAATACACAAATAGAGCAAAATTATATAATGTGCATTGTGCAGAAATGAAGACTTCATCCCAGTCTAAGGAAAGCTGGAGCAGATACTGCTGGCATGGAGGCAAGGTGGAGAATTCTCATGCACATAATAATAATAATAATGAATTCAATTTATAATGCACTTTTCATCAATAAAAATCTCAAAGTGCTTTATAATAAGTGTTACTTTTTTTTACATGTGTAACATTATAAAACACTGTTGACATGGCTATATTGATCATTGTATTGCATAGACATTTTTTTCCATTTCTTCTAACAAATGTGTTTACAGTCTTGTTTCACTGTAATGATAAAAGCATCTGCCACGTCTAAAAATGCTTTAATAAAACACAGTCAGTGAAATAATCAATAATCAGTTAAGTAATAAGTTTGTTACTGCTCAATAATTACTGAAAGACGCCGGACAAAGTAAGAAAAGTTGATTTTTGTGTTCTGTTGCGTCAGTCTCTGCTCAAACTGACTGGCAACGAGCTGCTTCTTTAACTACAGCTGCGGGAACCACGTGACCGCCTCCAGCGTAGACTCAACCTGAAGCTCCCGGGAGGGGGCGGGACAGGACTGTCATGGCTGCCCCCGTGAGCTTTTGGAAAAAGAGGTGGATAGAGCTCCAGCGTTTAAACTTCTTCTTTCTTTTTTAAAAGGAGCTCCTATTTTAAAGTAAAATAAATCAATACATACAAAATTTTAGTCTCTGGATTACAAACGCTAACTGTTTTTGCTGGGATAGGAGTTGTAACCATTGTCTTCCTGGTATGTAAGCAGACACAAAGCATTGTGGGATCAGAACCGTCACTGAAAGAGACTGGCAGGAAGGCTATATCCTCTCATTATTTCTGTGTGTATGCGAGGGGCGCTGTTGGATAGATCATCCATGTTGTGAAACATTTACAGCTAAACCCTCAGTTGTTTAAGAAAATGAAGTCTTTCAAATATATTGCTATTAGCGGTGCTGAATTTTAATCTTAGAAAGCACAAATCCGCTCATGAATTATGCAAATTAGTCAAACCGTTGTTACGCTGACAATAACGTTAGGTACGCTGTAAGCAGATTAGCGCATTAGCGTTACATAGCGTTCATGTGCCCACCTTTGAAGGGCGTTATTTCAGCTTCCAAATTACATGTTGGTGCGTGGCACGTCAGCCTGTATAAAACTTCTGTCCCACAGCTGCTCTTTTGAATTGAAAAAGCTCTTCGTATAAAGGGTGAAACGTTTTCTGCAACAAATAAAGTCCAGTTGTTTTTGTATTGAGCGCTTGTTCTGATTTTATCATGTCCTGGACGACTGAGAATCTTCACCAGCATTTCACAAAGTGCTAGAACAGACATTTAGTCTGAAATGACAATATGAAATAGAATATACTGTACCTGGGATCCTGAACAAACTTAATTAACATAACAAGCCAGCTAGTCCTACAAAGCAAGTAACTATCCTTGGTGTTGCTTCTGAACAACTCCACAAACTCTGGAGGAGGCGGGGTTAGCAGAAGAGGAACAACATAAAGTTGTCAAAAGCCTTGAGGGCCCTCTCGTGATTGCAAATGGTAATGTTTACTCTGGTTCATGTCAGTGTGAATGACCATTTGACGCCTCAGTCAAAAATTGCATCATGAATAAGGAAAAAAACGTATATCAGTCGCTTCGGACTATACATCGTAGGACTGGCCAAACTATGAAAAAAAAGTGGGACTTAAAGTCTGGAAAATACAGTACTTGCTTTTGGACTTCAGGAGCTCTTGTTGTAGCTTCCCCACACCTTGTTTGATAGTAGCGATGTTAACTGAGTTAAAAGACAAAACGCCAAGACTAAACAGTGTACCAAGGGCCATAACCACTGTAAATTCCTCCTAAGAAATGTTTTGCTCTTTTTCTAGTATCATCAGGTTAGTTTTAGGTTATGGTGAATTTCTACCATTGCTCTAGCATGTGTGAGATGCGTAGTTCTGCAGGTTGGGTAATATTAATGATCCATCTGCAGTCTTCCTCAGATGTGAGGTTGCTGATATTATAGGTATATAGTTGCTGTTGGCATACTATTTCAGGGTCAAATCCCACAACTACTTTTTGAGTGTGTAGGCAACAGTTGGTCATTTGTAGACCTGGTTGATCGTTAAGAATGATTCCTAAGTCTGGATGAAGATCCAGAATCTTGGGAAAGGTTGGAAATATGAAACCATAAAGATGACAAGTTGACAAACAACACATTCTTCAAAAAGAACAGCTAAGGATTTTAAGCCTGCAGGATGTCTCATGTATGCTGTCTGAAGGGCATTTGTAGATTGAGATTGACAGCATTTTGGACAATCTTTGATGTAATTAATGATATCTTCACACATTCCAGGCCAGTAGGTGACATAATTTAAAGTACTGAATGTTGTCTTGACATCTTTGTGTAAGACAAAGAGAAGGTCCTGGGTGTTATCCTTACTCACCCCACTGTGTTTGCGTGGAAATATGAATACAGGTGAAGTGGTTGCATCCAAAATATAGAGTACATAACAATGCCCTTGGCCATCGTGAGTGAGGAACTAACTTTGTAGAGTGTGTCTCTGTAACGTCGTCAAGGTCTGATGTAGGCCATTCATTTTTAACATGGACATAAAGATAATTAATGATTTGTGGATCGCATGATCAATAGATTGAAGACTGTTAAGCTTGTCATCAGGGAACACGTGGTTGTTGGAAATGACACAGTGCTTTGTTTTTAATACAATCATATGTTTTGTTTGCGGTTATAAAACCATTTTGTAATTTATCAATGCTTTTAGTGGGACCTATGATGTTGGGGTCAAACGTCCTGTTTGAGAAGAGTGTCATGGACGCCATGGATGATGGTGGGCCCAGAAGACCAGAGTGTTGTTGTTGGCTTTGTTACCACAATCTTGGCGGGAGCAGCGCTAAGATGGTTGTCACCTCTCTGGTCTGGTTGTCACCTCTCTGGCCTGGTTGTCACCTCTCTGGTCCTTGGACTCAGTTTGGTTTATAACTGAGTCCTCTGTGGCCTCTATCATGTAACAGTGTGGGATGAACTGCTGAGGTAATGAAATTGGCATAGGGTTGTGTACCCGTGCCCACATCTTCAGGAATTGAAAGCAGATTATTTTTTATTTTTTTTACCCTTTATTTATCCAGGTAGTCTCATTGAGCCACAATAACTCATTTTCAAGAGATACCTGTTAGGGAGCAGATGGTGGGGTTAAGGGTTTTGCTCAGGGGCCCAGAGTGGGGCGAACGAGGGTGGAGGCTGTTGAATATTTTCTTTGACTGACTTCGAATGACAAAAAAAAGAGTCGGGCGGAATATTCAGATGAACTTTAGTGAAATAAAGGTGATGAACGAATCATACGTACAGATACATAACTGAGGGTCGAACAGAATCCTCAGAAAAACTGAAAACCGTTGTTGCTATGGCAACAACAACAAACCAAGCAGAAAGCAGAGGAGGCGGACTCAGCCGTTAACTGCCGCTCAACCGTTACAAAACATCATGGGATATGTAGTCCGCTTTCAGCCTGATACCAACTACAAACGTCAACCAAATCAATGTAGCAAACAGCAACAAAATATATAGTTACTGATATTAAATTATAATATCCTAAATAACAAATCCCAAAGAAATTCTCAACATCCTCCCCCCCGATAAACAACAGTTTATCTAAATTTCCAAAGGATATAGCAGCTGGATTGGTCGCCGCCAAACAGTTCCAGCTGTCGTGCGTACAGCGCACGATCTCACCAGTCCGTCACGTCCTGGAAACAGTTCTTGAATTCTTCCCAGCTTCCAACTCTGCCTCGGAATCTTGTCCTCTCCAATGAGCACTACATCCCCCACCTGAAGTTTGGACGGCGTTGGTGAGTCACACCGATGCGCTGATTTTAAGTCCAACAAGTATTCCTTCCTCCATCGATTCCAGAAGTTGGTGATGAGTCTTTGCCTGTAGCGCCATCTCCGGGTCATCTCTTCCTTGACTGCTGTCGGATGTTTATTATCAGCTGAGAAAACTCTTGGAGGCAAACTAGTCAGTCTTTGGCCCACTAAAAAATGGGCAGGTGTCAGAGGCTGCGGTTCATCCACATCATTGTGCACATAAGTTAGAGGTCTGGAATTTATTATAGCTTCTGCTTCAGTAAGAGTTGTCCACATTTCTTCGAAACTTAGTTTTGCTCTGCCGAGTACCTTTCGTAAGATTGTCTTTACTGACCTGACGAGTCTCTCCCAGAATCCACCCCACCAGGCTGCTCGTTCTGCAATGAACCTCCAAGTGATGCCCTTGTCGGAAAAAAGGGTTTGCAGCTGTGGATCTTTAATGCTCTCCCATAGCTTCTTTAAATCCTGTTCAGCTCTCTTGAATGTCATGGCGTTATCCGAGTAGATCACTTTACACAAACCTCTTCTTGAGATGAATCTTTTTAGAGCCAACAGAAAGGTTTTTGTGGAGAGATCTGAAACTAGCTCTAAATGGACTGCTCTAGTTACAGCACAGGTGAACAGGGCAACATATGACTTCTTCATAGAGCTTTGTTCCTTTACATAGAGCGGCCCAGCAAAGTCCACACCTGTGACCTCGAATGGTGGGGATTCTATGATTCTGTTTTTTGGCAGTGGTGCAGTAGTCTGTTGTCCCGCTTTGGCATTGAATTTCTTACAAAATGTGCATCTTGACACAACCTTCTTGACTACTTGGCGTGCTCTCACAATCCAATATCTTTCCCTAGTTTGCACTAGAGTGTCTCGTACACCTGCATGCATCAGTTTCTCATGTTGACTCTGCACCAACATTTCTGTGTATCTGTGATGACCAGGTAAAATCCATGGGTGTCTTTCTCTGTATGAAAGTTCGGATTGTTGCAGCCTTCCTCCAACAGAAAGCAGCTCATCTTCATCTAGAAATGGTTTCAGTTCTCGAATTTTAGAGTCAGAGTTAGGGTATTTATCTTGCTTCAGCATTTCAATTTCTGACTTGAAACATTGGTTCTGAGTCACCTTTATCCAGTGATTTTCTGCCCTTTCCAACTCTTCTGTTGTCAGCTCACCACTGATTTTTGCACTGAAGCGGGCATTTGTGATAAATCTCCATACCCAGGCTGTCACTCTGAGCACTTTCCTTAACTTGCTGTATTTTTCCAGCTCTAATATTGGTTTTAAGTACTCTGCATCTTGAGTGACCAAGTGTACTGCAACCTGGTGTTTGGCTCTCATTTCAGATTTCACCTCGTTTTCCTGCACCGGTTTCTGAATGCTTTCTGACTGATCAGGTAATGTTAGTCTGCCAGGCCCATGCCACCATAATGTGCTCTGGATCAGTGCTTGAACAGACAACCCTCTGGTGGGAAGATCGGCTGGATTGACTTTTCCTTGGCAATGCGACCATGCCTGTGGATCTGTTAGAGACTGGATTTCTGTAACTCTATTGGCCACAAACTGCTTCCACCTGCTGGCAGAACTTTGAATCCAATGTAACACTATCATAGAGTCTGTCCATAAATGTAACTGGTTTTGGTCTAGTTGGAGAGCCTTAATGAGCGTGTTTCCAAACCTTGCTGCTATTACGGCTCCCATTAGCTCCAGCCGGGGCAGTGTCATCCTTTTGAGTGGAGCCACCCTGGACTTGGATGCTACCAGACTCATTATCATTTCCCCTTCCTTAGCCCTTCCTTGCAGATAAGCGACTGAACTGTAGGCACGTTCACTTGAGTCACAAAACACATGTAACTTTACATCCTGACTGTTCAGTTGTTGCATGTCTATTTTGTGCCATCGTGGGATTGTCATCTGGTGTAATTGAGGGAGCTCTGAACACCACTGCTGCCACTTTTTGGACAAATCAGGTGGCAGTTCTTCATCCCACTTTATTCCTCTCTCCCACATTTCTTGAAACAAACACTTAATTCTGATGGTGAAAGGGGTCAAGAAGCCTAACGGGTCGAATATGCGAGTAGACGACTGCAGGACACTTCTTTTTGTGTTCCTTTTCTCCTTTAAAATGTCCAGTAGTTGTCTGAAGTCGAACACAAACTCATCTGTTACTGGCCTCCACACTAAACCCAGGACCTTTAGCACTGACCCACATGTCTCTGGTTGTGTGGTGCTATCCATTGAACTTCCTTGCCACATTTCTTTGAGCTCAGCCGAGTTTGTTGTCCATTTACATAACTCCATTCCTGCAGCAGCCATGATGTTCTTGGTTGTGGTAGTTACTGTGAAGGCCTCTTTCAACTCACTTGAACTTGAAATGAAGTCATCTACATAGAGAGATGAATTGATGGTTTCTACCACTTCTGGTTGTTCTGAACGGTATTGTCTCAGATGTTTCCTTATAGTAGCAGCTAGTAAGAATGGGCTCGATGAAGCTCCGAACACCACTCTTGTCATCCTGAGCACAAGCAAATGTTCATCTGTGTCATCTGTAGGTGGTCCTGAGAACCACAAGAATCTCACTGCATCCCGGTCTCTCTCTGATAGCGATATTTGCAGAAATGCCTTTTTAATGTCCGCCATGTAGGCAATATGATGCAGCCTGAACTTGAGCAGAACATTCATCAGGTCCGGGTTTAAGTTAGGACCTGTTATGAGGCAATCATTCAGGGATGGGCTTCCTTCTTCGTGAGAAGAGGCATCAAACACAACTCTTAGCTTTGTTGATGCCTTATCTTCCCTTATCACTGCATGATGAGGTAGATAGTATGTCACCTTGCTTTCAGCCATTTCCTCTCTTGGCACCTCCTCAGCCATTCCTTCATTTAAGTAGGTTTCCACTACTTCTTGATACCTGCTGTATAGCACAACATCTTTCTTTAGTTTTCTTTTCAAACTCATCAGTCTTTGTTTTGCAATGCGGTAATTGTCTTGGAGGGGTGGGTGTGCTTGTTGCCATGGTAACTGCACTTGGTAACGTCCATCTTTAAAGGTGGAAGTTTCTTCAAACCGTTGCAACACTTCCAGATCTTCTGGGCTCTCTTGCTTCTCACTTGTGATTCCTAGGGACTCAATCTCCCAGAATGCATGGAGCTGTTTGTCCATCTGGAAGTCTTCCTTAAGCTGAATGTGCATGCATGTTGTTTCTGACAAACTGGACATTATGACTGGGCCTTGGACCGCCCAGCCAAAGGCACTTTCAAGAGCCACCAAACTCTCAGTTAATCTTTCTATACGGCCTGTTACTATTTGCCAGTAATAATCAGAGCCGATTAGCACAGAAAGTTCAGGTTTATCTTCTCCAGGGAAATCTGCGATTTGGAGACCTCGCCTTTCCATTTCATTGCATACATGTTCGCCTGGAACTTTCATCATTGCTGCACAGACCTTCTGTGTCACTACTGCTTCTATCTCAATGATCTGTCCTGTACCCCACACATTTTTTAAACATAGTTTCACTGTGTTACGTTCAACTGGGGTGGGAGCTGAAGAGCCAAATGTATGGAGCATAAGTGTCCCTTGCTTTGTGACAGGTAGTTGCAGTGCTCTTACAACATTCTCGTGCACAAAACTACCTTGACTCCCTCCATCTAATAGGCAACGGACCATCTTCCTGCTGGTAGGTCCAACCGCCCATGCCTTGGCTGTCTGTAGTAGCACAGTGTTTTCATTATCAGACTTGGTTTCCTCAGCTTGGGGAATCACAGAGGAAATAACAGTTTCCATATTGGTAGAGACTGAAGGGGGCGGGGTCTCGTTTTTGTCACAAAGAGCTATGTGATGCCTGCCGCCACATGTGGCGCATGACCCACCCTTAAATCTACAAAACCTTGCGATGTGTTTCTGTCCTAAACAAACAAAGCACCGACCAAGTCTCTTCAGTTTTTCTTTACGTGCTGACACCCCATGTTCTGGACAGTTTTCAGCCTTATGTTCAACACTGTCACAGAAGAGGCAGGTTTGAGCCTTTTGATTAGCAGTGTGGAGTGCAGCTGCTGATGTCATGCTTGGTTTCCTTTGCTTTATGTCAGTGGATCCATATGATCTACTAACCAATCTGGGCCCAGGCAGGGTTTCCTTTTGATTATATGATCTCATCATTTGCAAGGCTCTCTCTCTACTCTGAACTTCTTTCTGTAAAAACTCCAGCACCTGATGCACCTTCCACTCATCCTGATCTCCCCTCTGACGACTGTACTCAAGAGACAGTTCTTCTGGTATCATCTGGAGCAGTATTGGGCATAACATGCCTCCATATGTGTCTGACACTACTCCTAGTGATTCTAAGCTTCTAATTTGAACTTCACATTCATCATACAACTGTCTCATAGCACTCACATCAGAGGATTTCTTTACAGGAGTCAAATTCAGGAGCTTTGACATATGAGCGTTTATTATTAAGTCCTTCCTTCCAAATCTGCTTTTTAGTATTTGAACTGCAGCATCATAGTTACTGTCTGTCAGAGTGAGACCTGCTACAGCCTTTGCAGCTGTTCCTGTTAGGTAAGTCTTCATGTATGTAAACTTCTCTCGTTTACAAAGAGCTTCGTTACAGTGAATCGCCGTCTCATATTGGCTCCAAAATTCTTGCCATAAACTAACATCTCCGTTGAATTTGTCAATTATTAGCTTAGGCAGCCTTACTGTAGCGTTCCTGTGATGTGTGGAGTTTACGTTGTTCCCACTCACTTGCGCCCGTCGGGGTTCTGTACTCACAGTTTCTGACGTCCTTATCATTTGTTTAGCACGTTCGTTCATACAGATGATGCGGTCGTTATACTCCTCTGCGAGTTCGGTTTCCGCTTCCATTTCATCCAGCTGAGTGTGCTCCTCAATAGCGCGGTTCAGCTCATTCAAACTGTCCCCTTTTGCCATTAACACAGCCAGCATTTCCCGCAAACGTCCGACATCCGGGTCGTCCTTTAATAATTCACTATCAATCTGATTCAGTAGTCGCGTAGTAGAACTTCGTATTGTCCGGCGTTTCATCCTTGTTCTTTCAATACGCTGTTCTCCACTGTCCTGTCGCTCCGTGCCGCTTCTATTTTCATCAGCCATGTCACCTGCTCCCGAGTTTCGGCACCAGAAAATGTTGAATATTTTCTTTGACTGACTTCGAATGACGAAAAAAAGAGTCGGGCGGAATATTCAGATGAACTTTAGTGAAATAAAGGTGATGAACGAATCATACGTACAGATACATAACTGAGGGTCGAACAGAATCCTCAGAAAAACTGAAAACCGTTGTTGCTATGGCAACAACAACAAACCAAGCAGAGGAGGCGGACTCAGCTGTTAACTGCCGCTCAACCGTTACAAAACATCATGGGATATGTAGTCCGCTTTCAGCCTGATACCAACTACAAACGTCAACCAAATCAATGTAGCAAACAGCAACAAAATATATAGTTACTGATATTAAATTATAATATCCTAAATAACAAATCCCAAAGAAATTCTCAACAGAGGCAGATGTGGGTGTTTCACCTTTTTCCACCCATAATTTTTGATGTTGTCGGTACCGGGGCTTGAACCGGCGATCTTCCGATCACAGGCCCACCATCTCTCTAACCTTTGCACCACCACTCCCCCAGAGTGTAAAGGCCTGTCAAGAAAACCCATGCTTTCATCACCACCAGATATATTGCAACTCCTTATGTGTTGGTTTGCAACAACTCTCTCTACACCGTCTACAAGTTTAGAACGCTGCTGCACGTCTTTTAACAGGAACAAAGCAAGGCAACATCATTCATGTTTTAGCTGGTTTACACTGGTTCACTTTCATATTGATCTTACTTACATTTTAAAGTTTTAAATGGCTTGGTGCACAGTTATTTAATGGATCTTTTTCACTTTTACAACCCAAATAGAGCAGTGCAGCCAAGAGCTAAACTAAAACATATAGGGATTGGGCTTGGGCTTTTACTTTGGCAGCCCCCAGACTCTGGATCTCTCTGCCCATTGAAATTTGTTCTATGGAGTCCTTAGTTCATCGCCTTTTTCATTATACTAGTGGTTTTTATGGTTTGATCTTTCATTAATTTTTATTGTTAGATTTCTTGTTGTGAAGCACTGTGGTCAACATTGTTGTTTTTAAATGTGCTATATCAATAAGATTAACATTGACATTCATTGACATGGACAAGAAAATATTTTCTAATAATAAGAGGGACATCAAAGTTCATGCTCAATCATCCAGGTACAAAATCCAGTAAGGTCAGTCAGGTCATATGGACAGTTTCTTTTTTGTTTTAAAGGAGACCACAGATATGTTTTTAAATTTTTTATGGTATTTCTTTGGGGTTACCAGACACTGTTCATTCAATTTAATACACAAAATAATTCTTAGATAATCAATTATACCCTTTTTAATTCTGCCATTTTTAACTTTCGTTTTGAACGACCGGTTTATGATAATGAGATCTCGTGGCACGCCCTTCAAAGATCTGCTTACATTAACTCCGCCCTCCAAAGGCAGACGAGGAAGTCAACTCACGTTACTGCCACAGAGTCGAGCTGAGCTGAATTGGACCGCAACAGATCACAGTGTACAAGTTGTCGTGTCATTTTTTATTCTTCCTGTCATGTCCAACTCCCTCTCTCCCTCACTCTCACCGTGCGCGCGAGCTGGAGGGAGCGAGCAGTCACTGGCGGACACACATACACACACACACACACACACACACACACTCACAGCGGTGCTGTCTTTTTATCTGAAAACTATCAATTTTAAATCTGCTTAGTGCTCCATTATCTGCGCCAGGAGGGTCAGAGAGGGTTTCTCCGAAACAAAAGGCTTTAAAAAAAAAGGGGAAAAAAAAAAGATGCAATGGACAAGATGCGAACTCAGGTCTCCCGGGTGGCGGTCCAGTGCGCTAACCACTCAACCAAACTGGCAGTTGTGCAAAAGTAGTCCTTCATCATATAAGAAGTGTAATTCTTCTTCGGTAATGTCGCCTGGACATTGCCATTAAAAATAAAATTAAGCCACGCATCTCTGCTCTCTGAGACTGGAAGAGTGTGTATCGACACATGTTGTGTAATGCAGCCAACAACGCAACATTTAACTTTAGGAGCCATTCTGCTGAGATGAACTATTCTTCTTCTTCTCCATTTGATTTATGGCGGATCGCAAACAACTGTTAGGTGCATACCGCCACCTAGTGTGCAGGCTGAGATGAACTCAGGAACCGCGTGGGTGGAGCATTACCAGGGGTTGCTAGGTGACGGGGGCGGGACAAAGGTTGGGATGGGTTGTGGCTGTGGGTTGTGGCTGCGGTTTGTGACGTAACAAACCGCAGGAAGTGCAATCGGCCCGTTTCTATCTAAGATAAATAAATATACTTATAGTAAATAAACCACTGGGTGCATTTTTTTGGCCTTAGGACTGTTTTTTTATGAAGTAAATACCCAAAGTTGAGTACAAAAACATTAAAAAGTGAATTTTGCATCTGTGGTCCCCTTTAAAGATGTTTTGCCCTCTTTCCAAAGGGCTTCATCAGTCTGAGGAGTCCCAACTAAACTATTTTCCCCACTAAGCACTACACTCCTTTAGTGGAGCAACCAGTTTGCTGGTGATAAGATGGTTTCTGGGGGCTGTCCTGCCCTCCATCAAATCCTTCTAAGCAGGCAGCCACAGCCAAAGTGGTTCAAGACATGAACTTTGATTTTTTAAATGTTATTTACACCATGGTTTATGGGAACAGACTTAATAGCCTGTGAGTCGTGTGAAAGGATTTAATATTTTATTTTCCCTATTCTCCTTTTCCTTCACGCTTCACGCTTCACAATTATTGTCCTACTAATTGATGTTTTCAGGACATTCTCAAATAAGTAGATGCTGTTCTCAGCTTCTTCTGGTGGTATTTATTTATAAGCCTTGTGCTACTAGAGCAGTTCAAATTATCACCATGACAACAGGACAGGAAGCAGGAAGTAGGAGTTTCATCAAAACGGATAACTGTCTTCCCTCAGGTTGCACGCTGAGGACACAGATAACAAGGGGTACTCCGTTTGTGTCTGCCTTCTGCACTGAAAGCTTGTGCAGCATTCCTGCTTCTTTTTGCAGTTGACCTTTGAGGGGGGTCAAGTCTGTTGGGGGTCATGACTTTTTTTAGCTCTAGATGAAAGCTTCTGTAAGAAATTCCTCTGGAAGTAAGATAGCACACATTTAAGGTGTTTGTGCAAGAGCCTTCTCCACAGTAACCGTGCAAAGCTGTCTTCAACAGGTCACTTAAAATGTGCAGCTTCTTGAAATGTGGAAATGGTTCTGATCACCACAAAAATGAAAGTCTCAAAGATATGGTTTTGCAAAGCTCATTGTGGTGTTTCTCAGTTTTATTTTCTACATGTTTGAATTTAATGCATAAGCAAAGCAGACCAAAACAAGGCATATGAAGTGAATCTTTATTAATTAAAAACAACCATTCAGTTAAAGGTCTATACCTTCTGTATATTAAGAAACTGCAAGAACAAGTCAAAAGAAGAAGACAACTCCTGCCATTTCAAAACTTGAGACAAAAAGTTAAAGTTTCTAGTCTTGGTGAACAGAAAACCGAGATAACTGACTGAAATAAACTAACAAAACCACTAGTTTCTGGTGTGTGTGACACATCTACCCATCAGTTACTAGTGGGGTAAGATTAACTAACAATGCTAACATTAACATCACCAATCTGCATGAGCCCTAACCTTGTTGCACTCCAACTCTAGATGAGATTGTTGAGCCAGACTGGTCTAAGTCACTTAGGAAGTATTTTTTATTTTTATTGTTGGTTAACCCTTTTATCGTTCTTTAACTTTATGACCATTCAAGTTCCTTACAGGAAAAAAAAAAAAAATCAACCATCTCATTTAACAGCTTGAAAATATTTTTTATTTATTTTATTTTTCCACAAAAACTAGTCAGTCGTCTAGAACTATATCAGCCTGAAATGATTTTTGTTTT